>JAOTQJ010052552.1:2630-14353 GCA_025642045.1 Solanum sejunctum
TCAGATTGAAATGAAACAACCTTTGGTGGGAGTTTCAACTATACCATTGAGTCCAGAATACCTTTTTCGATTAGATTCATGTATGAATTGTATTTTTTGGACTCCGAATGAGACCAACATTGAAATTAAGTTTGAGCAATTACTGAAAATTAAAAGAGGCTACACCGACATGGCCCACTGGGAAGGTAACACGTGGCAGGTTGGTTAAGACTGGATATATATGTATCTAATTTAAAGAAACGGCCAAGAATCAAGCAAAACTTTGAATTGTAATTTCTCTCTAATTTTTTATCTGATTTGGGCGATTCAAAAGGTTAACTTGTATGTTTTTCCGAGAGGAACAACATCGACATGTTAGAAAATTGATTTAGGCACGCTAGTTGAGGTAAAAATCTTTATTTTTCATTTGTATTTTGAGTATATCTTCAAAAAGTTTGAGTTGTGATTTCTTATCCATTTTGAGTCGGTATGTAATACCTTTCACGTGCTTCGGAGCGCCCCATAAGTGTATTTTTTGAATATCTCAAAATTCGTATACGATTTCAAAAATTCGTCTTCATATTCTTATTTAAGGGGCAAAATTGAGTGGGAAAAGGATAGCCCTCGAATTTTAGAAGACCCATGATAAAAATGTAATTACTTGACAAGGATTCTTGATGTTGATGAGAGACTATGGTATGAATTTACATGACCGGTATTCTTAGGTTGTTAAAAGGTATTGCACTATTTACAAGTCAAGTATTTTCAAGAAAATTATAGTCTCCCAAGCATGTATTAAACTCATGTAAAGCTTCGATGATTTGCAAGTAATATGTTGAGTCCTTATTCTACATTTCTACCCTCTTGTGAGCCATTCATGTCAAGTTCAGAGATCAAGCATGATTACTATTTTGCCATTATATTCAAGTTAAGCTCACTAGTAGAGGTCAAGCATGTGAATGAACTACTCATGTCATGTTATCATGTATATTACAAGTTATGCATGTTATGATTAAACTTATGTTTATTTCAAGTATTCCATGGGATTAGAATTAGCACCGATTGAGGCTGAAGATGGGGGCTCGACTCAAGGGGTCTTTATATTAAGTCTTTAGTCTCTACACTATATGCTATAGGATTATATTATTTTCCTAAATGGTATTTATTAGTGGATCTATCTAATTCATGTTTTTCCTCAAGTGGGGTCAAGTATGATTTACCTTGGCAAGTAGACCACACCTTTTTTAGGGGGTTTCATGCTTCGGAATTCCAAGTAGTAGCTAGCTTAATTTTATATATCGGTTAAAGTCTTCTCCCATATACATATATTACATTATATAAGTTGAATGTTTTACATGTATGTTTTATATTACAAGCATTGATCATACATATCATATTGAGATTACATTTATTGTCTATACTTATGCATTTTGAATATTATGGCTTATGTCTTTGTTGCATTGCACCCCTTATAGTTAGTACATTTCAAGTAATAATGCATACTCTATGCCTACATGATATCACCATGTAGGGATCAGAGCTCCTATTGATTATCCTCCTCCTAGTGTCTAGTTCGATTCATTTGAAGAAAGGTTCTGGTGAGTCCTTAACTCTGAGGACATTATCTATTTTACTTCATCCTATGTTGAGACTTTAGTACTTTTTGGATGCTTATTACTTGAGGGTGAGCCCGAGAATTGTCTTGGCCCCTGCTCCATTCCATTTAGAGGTGTTATTTTATAATATGGTATTCTATGTATTGAGTTTGACTCTTATTGCATTTATGTTGGTATGAAAAACTTTTTTAGTTCCGCTTCAATTTTATTAATATCATTTGTTAATATTTATTTTGCTTCTGTGATCAAGGATGTATGAAAGATATGCTAAGAGGCTTGTTTGGAATTCCTTCGAGTTCTCCATTCACTATGTTGCGTCTAGGCCCTTAGCTTGGGTCAGGACATGCTTGGTATCAGAGCACTAGGTTTATAAATAGTCTTCGGAAATCCAACATGCCGCGTCAAGTAGAGTGTTGTTCATGGTTATGAAGAGCGCGACAACTATTAATAGGAAGTTATGAGGCATTTTAGGAAAATGCCTCACTTCTTCATGATCTATATCATATGATTAAGCTAACTCCTCTAAGGGTTATTTATGATTCCTAGTCGTTATGTTTCAGAAGACGTCTTAAGCTATTCAGAATGGTGGACAAGATGGTAACCATTCCTCGCTCAAGGATCAACTTCCCAATAATGATATATCCAATGTGGAGATTCATAATGCTCTATGACTATAGACCAAGGTCGTAACTGCTCAACTTAATCAACAAGTGAGTGCTCCTGAGACTTCAAAGGATAAGAGGAGGGAGAGAAAGGCTAAGAGGTCCCGAGTTGATGGTGGCTTATCTTCTACTAATCTTCCGATACCAAATTATAAGAAGAAAAAGATCCTTCATGCCACTTGTTAAGGGTATGGTAAGAAACATCAAGAAAAGTGTTTGGTCGGCGCCAAAGGTTATTTCAAGTATGACGGTATTGGGCATAAGATGAGGGATCAATTTGAAGGTGGAAATAGTGGGGATAAGTTTTTCAAGATGCCTAAAACGTGGAAGGACTAATGTTGGCATATGTTTGAGGAACACGGGTGCATGCTTTTGGTGTGACAAGATAGGCCACAAAATTATTGTTTGTCTATATGTTCAAAGAAAAGGCAAAGTTGATTGACCTCAAGGACATAATGCACATGGAACTCAAAAGGCACAAGGTGGTTCTACTATTCCCAAGTATCAAGGCAAGGGTGTTGATGTTCAAGCTTCTCCTACATACCACAAGTGTGGAAGGTACCATTCGAGAAATTGTTTGGCTGGTTCAAATACATGTTTTGGGTGTGGCACAAAGGATTTTAAGTTGAGGAATTGCCCATAGGTTACTAAATATTTTGAGGATGACCGTCGACAATCTCAACCAAACCCCTCCAAGGGTCGCCAGACCTAGCATGGTGCTTTACCAGTATGTTAAAGGTTTTTTATTATGATATGTATGCTTTATTAGATCCTGGTGCCACTCTTTCTTTCATTACTCCTTTTACTGCTAATAAATTTCATGTTTGTCCTGAATCATTGTGTGAATCCTATAAAGTGTCTACCCCCATTGGTGAGTCCATCATTGTTAGAAGAGTTTATAAGGATTGTCCTATTTCTATATTGCATAAAGTTTTGCCTTGTGTTTTGTTGAACTTGATATGTTGGATTTTGATATTATTCTTAGGATGGATTGGATACATGCATATCATGCTTCTATTGATCGTGGGACCCGTAAGGTCAGGTTTCAATTGCCTAATGAATCCATCCTTAAGTGAAAAAATCATAATGTGGTGGTTAAGGGTAGGTTCGTTCCTTGTCTTAAGCCCGAAAATTGGTTTCTAGTGGTGGCATTAACCATCGTGTAAGGCTTAGGGATGTTGAGTCTAAAGTCTTTCCCATTGAGTTGGTTCCAGTGGTCAATATGTTCCTTGATGTCTTTTTCGATGAGCTTGCCGGTGTTCTTTCCGAAAGGAAAATAGACTTTGGTAGAGACCTTCTCCTCGATATGCAATCCATTTCCATTACTCCCTTACCGTATAGCCTAGGTGGGGTTGAAGGAGTTGAAGGATCAATTGAGGGATTTATTGGGGAAGGGTTTTATAAGGCCTAGCAAGTCACCTTGGTGTGCACCAGCATTATTTGTGAGAAAGAAAGATGGTTCACTTAGAATGTGCATTGACTGCCGACAACCCAATAAGGTCACTATAGAGAAAAAGTATCCTTCACTAAGGATAAATGAGCTATTTGATCAACTATAAGGGGATAGTCATTTTCTGAGATTGATCTTTGTCCCAGATACCACCAAGTGAGGGTGAGGGAGTGTGATATTCCCAAGACAGCTTTCCAGACTAGGTATGGGCACTTTAAATTTGTGGTGATGTCATTTGGTTTAACTAATATACCGACGGTGTTTATGGATCTCATGAATAGGGTCTTTGAAAAGTACCTTGGCATGTTTAGGGGTGGTGTTCATCGATGATGTTATGATTTACTCCCACAGTGAGAAGAGCACATGACACTTTTATGTGTAGCATTGCAAACCTTGAGGAAAGGAAGTTTGGTTGCTCAGTTTGACAAACGTGAGTTGGATAGAATGAAAGTGGTAAAAATTAGACCTAGACCTTGAACCCGCTTTGTTAGAATTGAAGGCATTTGTGAAGGAGGGAATGTGGAGATTTTCTCCCAAGGAAAGACGGTATCCTTAGGTATCAGGTAGGTTTTTGATGTTGATTGGGTTGAGGTACTTGATTTGAAGGAGATACATAATTCATCCTATTATATTCTTCTCGATTTTACAAAGATGTATAGAGACTTTAGGGAGGTATTCTGGTGAGGTTGAGGAGATGGCTTTGATTAGACCGAATTTGTTTATGGATGCCATGGAGAAAGTAAGGCTTATTAGGGAAAGGTTGAGAACGGAATAAAGCAGGTGAATGTCCTACTATAATGTTAAGAAGAGTTCTCGTGTTTTTTATAGATGATTACTATTCAAAGCTTTCACATGAAGGGCATTATTCATTTTGGCAAGGAGGGAAAATTGAGCCCAAGGTATGTAGGCCCTTATAGAATTTTGAGAAGAATTGGAAAGGTTTACTATAAATTGGAGTTGCCTACGAATATGAGTATAGTTCATCCAGTCTTCCATGTGTCAATTTTGAAGAAGTTCGTAGGTGATCCAAGTGTTATAGTACCCTTAAGAGTTGTGGGTGTTGTGGAGGATAACTTGACCAATGAGGGGGTCCCGATTGAAATAGTACATAGACAAATGAAGAGGTTAGGAAACAAAGATATGGTGTTCATCAAAGTCCTTTGGAGGAATCAATGAGTCAAAGGTGCCACTTGGAAAGACAAATCGGACATGAAAAAGTGATATCCATACCCTATTCACTCTATTTAAGCCTAACATCACAAGTTAAGCCTTATCTATGATTTTAATTCTTAAGTTTTAGCCCACATGTCATTTTGTATGTATACATATTCATGGTGACAAGTTGTAATAAGTTTTTAGGCATAGGTATGAAACTTTTTGAAAATGTGTTCAAGTGCATTTAGTGCATTCATGTCAGACTTAAAGTCTCCTATCTACTTTTCTTACGCTAGTTTCTTTGACATTCGGGGACGAATGCTCCCAAGGGGGAGATATTGTAATACCTCGTATGTTCTTCAGAATGCCCCATAAGTGTATTTCTTGAATATCTTAAAATTCATGAATGATTTTGGAAATCTGACTTCATATTCTTGTTCAGGGAGCGACGTGCCTAGGGTGCTGCACAATGTAAGTGGCCCCTTTGCGATCGATCTGCGTCACATTTGGGGTGCAGACCAATGTAATTTTTTTTTAGTTATCTTATTTCATCCAAGTGTATTTGGGTAATAACCCAATGCCCATTTAAATGTGGAAGTCCCCTTTGTTTAACCATTTTCAACCCTATGAACCTCAAAATCCTCTCAAAATTTCCTCCAAAACATCACCCAATATTCTATTCAATCTCAAGAATCTCAAGGACCAACTTTGGAATTCAAGAACCCAACTCAAGCCTCAAGTCTTCCTCTAATTCTTTTTCAAGAAACTTCAAAGTTTAGGTATATGGGTTTGATTGTGGAAACCTTCCTTCCCACAAGTTCAATTAACCATGTCTTCTCTCCTACTACATGAAGTTTATGAATCTTTATGGTTAATTTATGAACTCTTGGATATAGTATTACTACTATGCATTTTGTTATGTCTTATTTTGTGCATTATCATGAAGTACAATATTATGTTGTATTTATGGATTTATGGGTTATTTTAGGGGTATTTATGAATCCTTGTTTATGATGATATTATTATGCATTATACATATGTCCTGTATATGAGTTTTACAAGAAATGATGTTTTATGCCAAAATGTTGTTGGGGTTTGATATTGAGATGGATTTTATGTTGTTCAAGTTATGTTCTCTATGATGTTATGAAAAGTTATGAAGGAACTTATGTGTTTGGTTAGTTTTCATGATATTAAAAAAAATAAAGGTTTTTGCTTGATAAGATGAATTTTATACTCCTATGTCCATATTTTTAACCATGATGTATATTATCATGATGGATCGATTAAGAATGATTTAAACTAATTATTTTTCTGGCATATCTTGAAATATGATACTTTGTTAGAATATGAGGATTTTACTACAATATTAGGGGGTTGATTTGAATGACTTTGAAATGAATTATTCTTACTACTCTCTTCTCTCTTACTCTTGAAATGCATGATTTAAGTATATGTGCATATGCCCCCCATGTGTTTGACTAAATTACTTGACAAGGATTCTTGATGTTGATGAGAGACTATGGTATGAATTTATATGACCAGTATTCTTAGGTTGTTGAAAGGTTATTTCACTATTTACAAGTCAAGTGTTTTCATGAAAATTATGGGCTCTCAAGCATGTATTAAACTCATGTAAAGTTTCTATGATTTGCAAGTAATATGTTGAGCCATTATTCTATATTTCTACCATTTTGTGAGCCATTCATGTCAAGTTGAGGGATCAAGCATGATTACTATTTTTATCCTCATGTTCAAGTTAAGCTCACTAGTAGAGGTCAAGCATGTGAATGAGCTACTCGTGTCATGTTATCATGTCTCATACAAGTTATGCATGTTATGATTAAACTTATGTTTATTTCAAGTATTTCGTGGGATTAAAATTAGCACCAATTGAGGCTTAAAGTGGGGGCTCAACTCAAGGAGTCCTTATATAAAGTCTTTAGTCTCTAAACTATGTGCCACCATAGGATTATATTATTTTCCTAAATGGGCTTTACTAGTGGATCCATCTAATTCATGTTTCCCCTGAAGTGGGGCAAGTATGATTTAGCTTGGCATGTAGATTACACCTTTTCGAGGGGGTGTTATGCTTCAGAATTCCAAGTAGTAGCTCGATTGGTCTTATATGTCGGTTAAGGTCTCCTTCCACATATGTATGTTATATTATGCAAGTTGAATGTTTTACATGCATATTACATTACAACCATTGATCATACATGTCATATTGAGATTACATCCATTGTCTATATTTATGCATTTTGAATATTATAGCTTATATGTTTGTTGCATTGCACCCCACACAGTTAGTACATTCCAAGTACTAAGGCATACTCTATGCCTACATGATATCACCATCTAGGGACCGAAGCTCCTATTGATTATCCTCCTCCTTGTGTCTAGTTCGGTTCATTTGAAAAAAGCTTTTGGTGAGTCCTCAACTCCAAGGACATTATCTATGTTTGTTTATGCTATGTTGAGACTTTTTCTACTTTTTGGATACTTATTACTTGAGGGTTAGTTCGAGAAGTGTCTTGGCCCCCACTCCATTTTATGTAGAGGTGTTGTTGGATAATATGGTATTATACATATTGAGTTTGACTCTTATTACGTTTATGTTGGTATGAAAAACTTCCCTTAGTCCTGCTTCCCTTTTTATTAATATCACTTGTTATGTTTATTTTGCTTCCGCAACCAAGGATGTATGAATGATATGCTAAAAGGCTTATTTGGGGTTCCTTCAAGTTCTCCATTTGTCGTGTCGTATCTAGGCCCTAGGCTTGGATTGTGATACAAAATTTGGTAAAATTTAGGACTATTCTGTGATATTTTGTGTGGCGCACATTGTAGTAATGTCGAAATTAATAGATAGAACTCCATTCGTTGTGAAAATGATGTTTTAGCTGCAGTTTATATTGTGTTTTTTTAGATAATTTTGAGTTGAGATATCTTGACCATTTCTTATCAAAATTTAATGAAATTTGGATCTAAATTGTACTCTATTTTGAGACCTATGTCGTGGTATATTCAGATTTTGTTAATTAGACTCTATTTTTAAGGAATTTGGCCGAGAAGTTATTGTACATATATGTTATTTTTCGATGAGAAATGTCATTAGTTTTTTTTTGCTGTTTCTGATTATTTTGAGCCTCATTTTGGACTCAATTTTTGGTTGTAGAGTCGGGGTGACATAAGGATAATTTTATGAGGGTTGATTTGGTATTTTGGGTGTGGGCTCCATTTTCTCTGTTTTAGTCATCAATGACCTATTTTCCCCAATTTCTTAAGATATTATAGCCAAATCGCTGTAATTACATTGTGATTCATATTTTGACAGCTGAGCAACATTTAGAGGCGATTAGACAGGGTAAAACTTACGTGGATTGACCTAGAGCACGTGGATTTGCCTTTACGGTAGGCTAGGCTTTGTGGTTTGTAGTTGGAAGTCCTGAGTAATATATGTATGTATATCATGTGATTGGTTGTAGTTAGGTCTCTTTATATGCATTTAAGCACCATTGTCAAGATTTATTAATACTTGTTTTCCTAGATGGACGTTGTACTTAGTACATGGGGTAACTATTGTTATTTTGGGGTACTTATGATTGTTCTGGATTATACTAGCTGTGACCACTGTAGTAGTTGAGTTCTGGTACTGTAGAACCACGATAAGGCCTAGTAAAGACTAGATATGTGCTAACTCACTATGAAAGGTATGTATTCTGGCTTAACTCCTATCAGTATGAATGTGTAGCCTGATGATACTGAGATATGCTGGCTATGAAGCTATTGTTGATTATATACCATACTGTGGATTGACTTTGATATAGATATAATTCTGATGGGCCACTTTATGCAGGATACCTATGATACAACCATACATTGGATTGATTGTGGTATAGATATGACTCTTCTGGACTTGATTATTCTGAATATTTATGATATACCTGTTGGTTACATTTTGAGTTCGAGACCTTCATGATTACATATTTGGGGCTAGGCCCCGCTGCTTGATTTTTCTTGGTTCGAGACCCATATTTACTCAAAGTACTTGTGATTGACTGGAATGTGGTACATTTGGCTTTGGGTGGGGCATGACCTTGCATTAAACTTTGAGATATATACGTCTATATACAACTATTACTCCCTGTGTATTTTTTATGCTTATCTAAGGCTGGGGTTAGCTATTGTTATCTGAAGGATGATGACATATAGTTGTGTGGGTTGTATTGTGTGGGATATATACTTTATAAGTATCATTGCCTACATTTACACTAGGTACGATATGACTTTGGAGTTCTAGATCCGAACAGATTGGTTGAGTGAGGGACTGTTTCGATACCTCGAGCCTAGATGATGCTCCTTGTCGCTATTCGAGCTCTAACGGTCACGTCCAAGTGTTTCAGACCTGGGAGGCGCACCCCGTGGTCTTAGTTTGGTGACCAAGATTGAGATTCCAGGTGGTGGATGTCAATTCTGAGGTCCGACCACCAGTTGATCTTTCTTAGGATCGAGGCCCAGTTGATTTTCCATGGGTTTGAGGCCCAATTGATTTTCTTGGGGTTCGAGGCCCTATTGATTATGTTAGGGGTATTTTTTCTCCCGTGGGAGACATATCCCACCTTTATTAATGTATTGTCAGACCATTTGACCCTAGCTAACTACCCCGACTAGAGGCCAGGTGGGGAAGAGGGTTTGAAGCTTTATTTGATATTATAGGGGTTCGAGGCCCCATGTGACTATTAGGGGTTCGAGGCCCTATGTGATACTAGTTACTAGATGGGTTGAGGTCCTCGTTGATTACCTGTGGATCATACGCCTATACAAACCCTGATTATGCTTGGATGTACCCTATGGCCTTGTGGTGGCTCAGGGGCATCCAGGCGTAGATACTAGGGCCTTGCACCCACATACAGCTGACCCCTGGATCATGTGATATTCAAAGTTGAATTTCCTAGTGGTTTTTGATTATTTGTAGATATGCATTTTTCATTTTTAGTATATAGTAGCTTAGTGCAATTGACTTCCAGGTTGTGTGTAGGTTTCAATTATTTATATTGTTGTGTTTGCTATGGTTTGACTAGTGAGCTAAGATAAGTACCATGTGGCTTGGGTAATTGGCTTGCGACACCATGACTTCAAAGTTTGGGTCGTGACATTTATGCGAAAATATTTACTTGCATGAAATGATAATTGACTAATATTGTCATTATTATGTAAATATTTTTAAATTCAGGTTAATTATGATTTTCCCCTCTTAACTTATAGACTTGTCAAAAGCTTTGACTAGATTTTCAATCCTAAATCTACAAAGAAATTATGGAGACTAATTATATCATTTTTAAGATTAGTCAAATCTTGAAAATCAGAAGTACTCGTGTGAAATAATTAATTTAAAAATCCTCCACTATAAATAAGACTACCCAATGAGATCCTTTAATATTGTCAAAAATACGACTTAAATTTTCCATTATTACAAAGAAAAAAATGGTTATCAAATTCAATATCATCCTTGTGACTCTCTTTGTGGTGGCTTCCACGCTTCTTCTCCATGTCTCCGTCGGAAGAGGCATTCAAAGAGAAGCTTTGGCAGGCGGTTGGAATCCCATATCCAATATAACAAAATAGGTGACAGATGTCACGACCCAACCTAGGGGCCATGATTAGTGTCGGTTGGGCACCCAGACAAACACTAAACTGGATTTCCATTGACAATAACTAAGGAATTTCACGAAATTTTGGCAGAGTTTCCTCTGTTCTACTGACTAGCCTCACCTGCAAACAACAAACCCAGCAATAACAAACATCACTGTATATATATACATATGCGGGCCGACAAGGTCACCGCTGCGTACAAACAAAATCATACCAACATAGTTCCCACACCCACAAACCTTTAGACACACAAACCTTTAGACACACAAACTGGATCATGTACCCACAAACCTTTAGACACACAAACTGGATCATAAGACGAGACAGGGGCCCGTTATACCCTTGAATATATACAAATGCAAAGTACAGAAAATAGAAAATATATATATACCAATAGATTGCTTCTGAGGCAAGGGAGCACTTTAACGGTAGGTGAGGATCCTAACAAGATGGCCCCCTAACCTGTTCGTCTGTACCTGCGGACATGAACGCAACCCCTGAAGGGAGGGGGTCAGTACGAAATGCGTACCAAGTATGTAAACCGAAAAGTCCAAAATGTAAGTAAGAGTAATAATCCGAATAAGAAAATATAGAAGTCAAACCTGTATGTAAACATCAAAATATTTATTTATTCAAACATCAAAATAAAGCACATCGGACGGGAACGATGGCGACCTCCAAACTCGCGCCATACCACAGCATAACACTAGAAGTTTTAAATCTTCAAAATCTCCAACACAAATCCCAAATGTAACTTAGGTAAGCCGAGGCGAACAGTGGCGAAGCACTCACGTCATAGGATAGGTGAACCAAGGCGACAGCGCCAAGCGTTCACGTATCGTAATGCATAAAGGTCATCATGCCCATTTATTGAGACGAGGCAATGGTACCACGTACTCCCGTGAGCTGGGGCGAACTCGGCTTAGCACTCACACATCATGATGCCATTCCAAGCCCAGCTCCTGATGTCTCCAAGCTAAGCAAAGTCGGCCCATGGGCAAACCGACCCGCTGTATCCAACCTACATCAGAATATATATACATAAATACATATAGTTACACATATGCACAATATCAATCGGCCCGGGAACCAGTGAATGAGGCCAAAAGGGCACGAACAGAGTCGTGAAAATTGTATGCATAAAAACTAGTTTCAAACACTTAGAAATATGCAAAATGTTCACTTTTGAAATCAAGTAGTTATTCT
>JAOTQJ010052563.1:0-14351 GCA_025642045.1 Solanum sejunctum
ATATATATATGATATGAAATACATGAGTTCTTATTGCTCAACAAAGTTCATGAGTTGCTTCAGTTCATATGCATTTCTTTGTCTATGTAACATACTCTTTTCATTTCCATACTATATTGTATGATTACTTACATGGCATATGCTATATATATAGCTTTACTTCTCTAATATTATAACCACCAAAAGAATCATCTTAAAGGTAACTGAAAGATTAAGTATACAGTTTTGTTGGGGGGTAGCCCGAGGGGGTTCATTGTGAACCTAGCATAGGGACGATCCCAATACAGTCTTATGGGTGATAGCCCGAGTGGGGTCATTGAGAACCTAGCATAGGGACGATCCCAATACAGTTGACCACTGATCAGTTGGTCATTTGAATACAGATGTGCACAGATTTTACAATACAGATTTTACAGTAAAGGTAAAGCAATATAAAGAACATAAAGTACTTGATCCCAAAGTATAATTAAAGGTGCTCTCTTATCCGCAATCAGTGCATAATTTCATTTGAGTTATATTTCATGTGCAGTATTTGTTGCCTTACATATTCAGCACATTATCTCGTACTGAGTCCCTTCCGGGGGACCTATATTTCATGCTGCAGGTACAGGTGCTAATAGATCTTCCTAGTAGAGTTCTGGACATTCAGCTGCCGATTCCAAGGTCCAGGTTATTCCGGAGCTTTGTGCGTATTTTGAGTTTATATATTTATATTATACAGCTAATTCAGATGGGACCTATCCCAAATATTTATGGATACTTTCTCTCGACTAGAGGCTATGTAGACTATGTAAACTAAAGTGTGATCGTATCTCGTACATTAACAACCGTGGCCCCAATGGCCTAGATATACTCATCTCCTTTTAGCTTATTATAACCATTTATCTCACTATAAGCACGCGAAACATAAAAAGTTAATTATAATATGTAAACAAGCGAATAGATATAGATTGGTTCTCCCGAGCCTTATAGGCAAGGGTGCTAGTCTGCCCTAACGGCAACTTGGGGCGTGACAGAATCCAAACCCCCCATTTGGCATATAATGATTATATTACAAATGTTGGTTGACATAATTTCTTGTATTCTATTGGTTCATCACTGGATTATATAGGTCTCAAGCCACACAATAAGTGTATCCTTTTAAACTTCTTAGTTGAAATAGAACCTACTTTCTACATAGAAGCAACAAAGGATGCAAAATGGATAGATTCCATGAAAAATAAAATTCAAGCACTAAAGGACAACAACACTTCAGAACTTATGGAGTTTCCTACAAACAAGAAATATATAGGGTGCCAATGGGTCTACAGATCAAGTATAATGTTGATGGAATAGTGGAAAGATTTAAAGAAAGATTGGTTGCTAAGGGATACAACTTGATTACCAAGAGACTTTTTTCCTGTGGTTAAGATGGCAATTGTTAGATGTGTCATCTCTATTGCAGCTGCTAAGCAATGGACATTATATCAAATGGATTTCTACAATGCATTCATGCAAGGACATTAGACTGAAGAGGTGTATATGTCCATTCCTGCTAGTTTTTACAAGAAATCTGGTAACACTAAAGTGTGTAAATTGTTGAAATCACTTTATGGCTTGAGAAGCCTCAAGACAATGGAATATCAAACTTACTACTGCTTTGGTATCATCTGGTTTTCAACAATGTTCAAAGGATTATTCCATATTCACTAAGAGGCATGATGATAAGCTGGTGATAGTATTTGTCTATGTGGATGATCTCTTAATAACTGGCAATGATACCCCGCTGATAAATGACACTAAATCTAACTTGCAGCATGCTTTCAAGATTAAGGATCTTGGTTAAATTACATATTTTCTTGGTTTAGAATTTTCAAGAATCAAGGATGGGGTTCTCATACATCAAAGGAAATATGCATTGAAGATCATTTCTGAGGTGGGATTAGCTGGGTCCCATAACACCTCTTAACGTAGCACAAAAAGATTCTATGATGTATTTTATTTTAAATATATTAAAATCCATGCAAAACTTCACAAATTCAACTTTATATTCTTGTTCACAGGGCCAAACTGTGTGAGAAAATGGTTACCTAAATGGTATACTTTGCCTATGCAAAAAAATAAATTTTTTGGTAAAATTTTGCAAACCGTAGTTATCTGCGACCAGGCCACAACGCGGACCTTCCATGACCTAGTTCAAAATTTTCGAAAAACCTTTCTTTTTGCTCGAGGAAAATTGGGTACAAAACAATGCCTATATAAACAAAAAACACTCGTTCCTTGGCCATTTTTCAGACCAAAAGCTCTCAAAAATCTCTCAAAATCATTAACTATCCTCTCCCAAAATCTCTCAAAATCCTCTCCAAAACATCATTAACTATCCCATTAAAATTCAAGAATCTCAAGAACTTGATTTGAATTTCAAGGACCCAATTCAACCCTCAGGTTTTCCTCAAGTATTGTTTCAAGAAAACTCCAAGATTAAGGTATGTGGATCTTCATCCATGGATTCTTTCATTCATAGATCCCAACTCTCTCTCTTTTTATGAAATTTCTTGATTTCAAGGTCAAATTTCTTATGGGTATTTTCTATTATTACTCCTGTCCACAAATTATGTTGGAAATTTGTTGAATATTGGACTATTGATGCATGAGCTTCTAGTAAGAGATGAGATTATATTATATTTATGATGCTAAAGCTTTGTATACAATAATATCTTGAAAGACTTGGAAAGATTATAGATGTTTGAATTGTTTTCATGATACCCAATAATGAGAATTTTACTACAATGTTGGTGGGTTGCTTTGAATGATATATGAATGACTATATTTTATTCTACTCATGTTCTCTACTATTGAAATGAACTATTTTAAGCATATGTACATATATCCACCATGTTTGACTAAATAACATGACAAAGAGTCTTATGTTGATGAAAGATTAGTGCATTGTTTGCAAGACAAGCATATATGATAAACTATGGTCTCCCAAGCAAGTATTAAACTCATGAAAAGTTTCTATGATTTGGAAATGATATGTTCCGCCCTTATTCTATATTTCTATCCTATTTGGAGTGAAAAATGTCTATATGAGGGTGATAACTATGTACCCTCATGTACAAACTAATGCTTACTAGTAGGGAAAAAGCATATTACAATCTCTACCCTCATGTGAAATGCAATGCTTACTAGAAGGGGTCAAGTCTACGCATTCTTTTTGCACTCTAGTACAAGGTATCTGGCACATGTAGGGGTCAAGTAAGTAAATGAGCTACTCATGCCATGTTATCATATTTTTACAAGTTATACAAGTTATGATTAAATTTATGATTATTTCAAGTATTCTTGGGATTAGACTTAGCATAGATTGAGGCTTAAGGTGGGGGATCGATTTAAGAGGTCCTTATATAAAGTCTTGGTCTCTTAACTATGTGCCACTATTGGATTATATTAGTTCCTTAAATGGGCTTTACTAATGGATCCAACTAGGACAACTTGCCCACTATGTGGGGTCAAGTTTGGTTTACCTTGGCAAGTAGACCACTCCTTTTTCGGTGGGGAGTCATGCATCGGGATTCCAAGTAGTAGCTCGCTTGGTCTTATATGTCAGTTAAAGTCTCGTTCCACATATGTATGTTATATTATGCAAGTTTGACTATCTCCATGTATGTTTTAATTCAAGCATTGATCATACACACCATATTAGTCTTATATTTAATGATTATACTTATGCATCTTGTTTATTATAGCGTATGTTCTTTGTTGCATTGCACCTTAAATACTTAGTATATTCCAAGTACTAATGTATACTTTTTGCTTGTTGATCTAACCATGTAGGAACTGGCGCTTGTTTTCATCATCATCCTCCATGCGGTTAATTGGTTCAGTGAAGGCTAGCTATTGTTAAGTCCTCCACATTCAGTGACGACATCCATTTACTTTCATGCTTTTATCCGGTTACTTTATTTTTTGGATACTATCCTTGACAGTAAACTCGGGAGATGTCTTGGCCCTCACTCCATTCTTAGCTAGAGGTGGTGTTGGATACATGTATTATATGTTATGATCTTAACTCTTATTATATTCATATGTTGTTAGAGCTTTTCCTTAGTCCCTTATCCCCTTTATGGTGAATGTTTGCTATGTTGACAAGTTGGAATTCCCAAGTCCATAAATGCCCCATAGTGTGAGTCATACTTACCCACCCCTTCGACTTATTTGCTATGTGATTCATGTTTATCCTCTTACCTACAACATCCTGATAGCTTAGAAATTATGTGCTATGTGCTTATTTATCTTTTATTACTTCCACAAAACCAAGGATGTGCTATGCATGCTTAAGAGGCTTGTTTGGAGATACCTTTGGGTTCCCATTTGCCATTTCATGTCTAGGACCTAGGCTATGGTCATGACAAGCTTGGTATCAGATCACTAGGTTTATAAATGTTCCTCCAAAATCTAACACACTACGGTCAAGTAGAGTCTTATTCATGGTTGTAAAGCATGCCACAACTATAAATAGAAGGCTATGAGGCATTTTAGAAACTGCATCACTTCTTCATGATCAATGTCCTACAGTAGATCTAAATCCTCTAAGGTTTATTTTTAATTTGTATTTATTATATTTTAGAATATATCTCAAGCTATTCACTATGGTGGACATGATAGTAACTATCCCTCACTTGAGGAGCAATTTCCCAACAATGACATATCAGATGTAGAGATTCACAATGTTCTATGACCATTGACCAAAGTTGTAAATGCTTAACTAAACCAACAAGCAGGTTCCCCCGAGATTTCAAATGATAAGAGGAAGGAGAGGAAGGCTAAGAGGGCCCGAGTTGATAGTGCTTCATCTCTACTAGTCTACCAGTGCCCAAGTACAAAATGGAAAGGATCCCTTTTGCCACTTGTCAAGGATATCGCAAGAAGCATCAAGGCATCAAGAAAAGTGTTTGACTAGCACTAAGGGTTGTTTCAAGTGTGGGGATATTGGTAATAAGGTGAGAGATTGCCCTGTGGCCTCTGAGAAAGGGAGAAGAATAGATCAATTTAAAGGTAGGCTCCCATGTGCTAAGATCGATGGTAATGGTGCACCAAATCCTCCTAGGTTCCTGAAATGTGGAAGAAATTGTGTATGCAAATGTTTGAGCAGGATGGGTGCATGCTTTTGGTGTGTCAAGATGGGCCTCAAGATTGGTGATTGTCCATATACTCAAAGGAAAGGTAAAGATGATCGTCCTCAAGGACATGGTGCTCATGGAACTCAAAAGGCAGAAGATGGTTCCAGGGGTGGTGGTCTTATTTTTCCTATGTGTCAAAAGTGTGGGAAGAACTATTGTAGTGTTTTCCAAAGAGGACAGGGTGGCTGTTTTGGTTGTGGAAAAATGGGGTACCAAATCTTCGAGTGTCCTTATGTTGCTACAAGAGGTAAGGAAGGGTTTGTTCATAGTCGAGTGGTTCCAACAAGGCAAGTGCAAGGTGCCCAAACCTTAGGAAGAAGTTCATATGGAAACAAATTATATGATCTTCAATAGAGGAGAGAGGGGGATGAGGCCCTCAATGTTGTCGCCCTTATGTTAAGGGTTTTATGATTATGATGTCTATAATTTAATGGATCCGGATGCCATTGTCTCATTCATTACTCTATTAGTTGCTATTATATTTCATGTGTGCCCCCAATTACTGTGTGAACTTTTTGAGCTATCTACCATCGATGTTGAGTCCACTAGCACTAGAAGAATCTACAGGGGTTATCTAGTGTGTATAGTGCATAGAGTCTTTCCTTGTGATTTTGTTGAGCTTGAACTGGTAGGTTTTGATATCATTCTTGGGATGGTCTGGTTACATGCATATCATGCTCCCATTGGTTGTAGAGCCTGCAAAGTTAAGTTCCAACTTCCTAATTATCCCATCCTGGGATGGGTAGGTCATAATTGGACGTTTAAGGATAGGCTTATTTCTTGTCTTAAAGTCCAGGAATAGATCTCTAAGGATTGCGTTTACTATCTTCTCAGGGTTGCGAAAGTCAAGTCTAGAGTCCTACCTATTATGTTAGTTTCAGTGGTCAACCAGTTTCTTGATGTTCTTCTCGTTAAATTTCTTAGTGTTTCTTCCAAAAGGGAGATAGATTTTGATATAGATCCCCTCTCAATGCTCAGCCATTCCCACTCTTCCCTACCATATAGGCCCAATGGACTTAAAGGATCAATTGAAGGATTTATTAGAGAAGGGTCTCATAAGGCCTAGCAAGACATTTTTGAGTGCCCCGGTGTTATTTGTAAGAAAGAAGGATAGCTCACTTAGAATGTGCATCGACTACCGGCAACTCAGTAAGGTCACTATAAGGAACAAGTATCTCTTACCAAGTATAGATAACTTATTTGATCAACTACAAGGGGCTAGTCATTTTTATAAGATTGATTTTTGGTCTAGATACCACCAAATGAGGGTGAGGGAGTGTGGTATTCCGAAGATGGATTTTTGGACTAGATATGGGCATTTTGAATATTGGTGAAGTCATTAGACCTAAATAATGCACCGGTAATATTCATGGGTCTCATAACTAGGGTCTTTAAACCCTATCGTGGCATGTTTGTGGTGGTTTTCAATGATGACATTTAGATTATTCCCAAAGTGAAGAGGAACATATGAGACTTTTGAGGGTAGTATTTCACACCCTTAAAGAAGGTAAGTTGTTTGCTAAGTTTGATAAAAGTGGGTTATGATTAAAAGAAGCTACAATTCATTGGGCATGTGGTGTAAGTTGAGGGAGTCAAAAGTGAATCTCAAGAAAAGGAAGTTCATTGTTTGGTTGAGTTGGAAGTTAGGTTAGATGAAGCCGAAAGATGGAGTGATGGTGGTTCTAGATTGTTCCAACCCTTCTTATATTGAAGAGGTCAAATCTAAGCAGGACCTAGACCTCGCTTTGTTAGAATTGAAGGTATTAGCGAAGGAGGGAAAGGTGGAGGTTTCTCCTAAGGGGGAGATGAAATCCTTAGTCATCAAGGTAGTTTGTGTATTTTCGATACGGATTTGGTTAAGGTACTTGATCTTAAAAAAGGCACATAATTTATCCTATTCTATTTATTCCTGTTCTACAAAGATGTATAAAAGTTTTAGGGAGGTATCTTGGTGAAGTTGATGAGATGGCTTTGATTGAATCGGACTTGGTTGTGGATGCCATAGAGAAACTAAAGCTTATAAGGGGAAAAGTTGAGAACAGATCAAAGTAGGCAAAAGTCCTACTCTGATGTGAGGAGAAATGATTTTAAGTTTGGTGTAGATGATTGGTATTTGAAGGTCTCACCCATGAAGGGTTTTGTTCAATTTTCCAAAGAGGGAAAATTTATCCCAAGGAATGTAGAACCTTATTGAACTTTGAGAAGCATTGGTAAGGGTGCCTATGAATTGGAAATGCGTACGAAGTTACAATATGGTTCATCCGGTCTTCCATGTATCTATGTTGAGGAAGTGTGTAGGTAAGCCAAGTTCTATAGTGCCTTTTGATGTTCTGGTGTTGTAGAAGATAATTTGACTTATAAGGGAAGTCCCAGTGTAAAACCATGCAATTCAAGAGTGGAATCATACTAGAACATTCAGTGTAAAACCATCAATGAATACTTGGTAACACCCTAAAATATATATATCAAAATCCTTCATCAAATCTCATAAGAGATGAGATGACTTCTATGGGTCCAAATTTGGTGTTGGAGGCTATTAAAAGAATGGAATTGGTCAGGGAAAAGTAGAAGATGGTTAAAATTCATGAAAGGTTTTAATTGGATATTGGAAAGAGGGATCATGGGTATTGTATTGGTGATTGGGTAGATGTGAAGGTATTACCTATGAAGGGTGCGATGTGTTTTAGAAAGGAGGGCCAGTTAAGTTTCCCAGTATGTAGGCCCTTATGAGATTGTTGAGCGGTTTGCGAATATGGCCTAAGATTTGATTTGCACCTAGGTTTGAATTCTATTCATTTAGTTTTCTAGGTCTCTAAGTTAAGGAAGTTGGTTAGTGATACTAGTGCTATTGTGCCTTTGAGAGATGTTGAGGTTGAAAAGAACTTGTCTTTTGAAAAAGTTTCGGTTAAAATTTTGCATATGCAAGTGAAGCGGCTTCATAACAAGGATATGTCTTTGGTTAAGGTATTTTAGAGGAATCAACATATACGATGCGGGTGCTACCTCTATCCTTTTCAATCTACTCAAGCCTATGATATTAGGTTCTTCCTATTCTCAATGGTCCTAATTCATCCATTCTTGAGTCTCATGATATGACATGCATATATGCGCATAAAAATAATTTATTTTATGATGTTCTAAGTGATATGAATACGTTTTGATATGAGTTTTAATGACTTGATGATTTTTCAAATAATGAATTATGCATTGTACTTCATGTTTGGAAGTTTCAAGTTCTAACTCAAGACTTTTAAGTCTTGTTCTACCACATTCGAGGACGAATGTTCCCAAGGGGGAGATGATATAATGACCTAGACTTAATGCGACTTCATCGGAGCTTGAAATTTTCATTTTTGGCAAAATTTGGACCAAGTGTCACCTCAAAAGAGACTACACAGTCCGTGTGAGGTCACACGACCCGTGTGGCCTCCACTGAAGTGATACTTGGCCTTAATTTTTAGTGTGTGACCTTGCTGTGGAGTTTTGGACTAAGGCACATCACACTTGGACCCTACACGGTCTGTGTAACACTTCACAGACCATGTGGAGCACCGTGCGATGGCCTTGAGCTTGAAACATCAACGTTGGGAGCTAAGTGTAGTCGTACAACCACCTTCACGAGCCGTGTGATGGTTCGGGAGAAGTATGGCCAACCGTATGGCTTCCAGATTGAGAACTTTTCTGAGTATAGAATCACCATCTCATAACTTATCATGGATAAGTTTTCCAAGTATTGTTATACGGACACCTACACAACCCATGTAGGTTCACACGGGCCCTGTGGCCCTTCCGTATATCTAACTTTGCTTCAAATATTTTCTAAGTATGGGATCTTTAAGCTCAAGCTATGTTTACTTTCATGCCTTTAGTTCAAGCTTATTTATGTTATTTAAGAACATCATGAGTCTCCTACATCAAGCCAAGTTTAAGAGAATTTTGTTGGCTAAGTTGTTCATAAGTACCAATTGAAGGGTCAACTTTAAATTGGCATATCTCTTAGCACAAAATGAACTCGGTGGCCTATGACCTATCAAATTAAAAATCTTTGAATTAGCTTTCCAACTCATCTAGTTGCACCTCATTTGGAGTTCAGATAAAGAAGTTATGTCCTTTTTCATAAAATCTATCTTGGATTGACAAGAGAATTCACCACCCCTGAAGGGTCTCACGACCCATGAAGCTGGGCATAAGGTGTCTTGGGAAAAATTAATGGGGAATCTTTGTGGTATTTTTGATATTTTGGCCTATTTTCAAGGCTTTTTAAGACCTTTAAATTCCCCTTTACATTCCTAAACCTCTCCTACGCTAATTCAAAACCCTCATTCAAGACTAATCAACAACAACAACAACATACCTAGTGGGTTAGTTTCAAAAATCAAATTCTCTCAAATATCTCTCAAGAACTCTAGTGGGTATAATATATTGAGAATCAAGAGAGGGCTCATCCTTTTTCAAATTTCTTCTTGGGATTCTTCATTAGCTAAGATATGTGGGTTTGATCTTTGGTTCCTTTCAACCAAAGAGACCCAAATCTTTTCAATCAAATTTCATGAATTTAACCTCTCTTTGAATATGGGTTTTCGTTATTTGGATTTATTAAATTAAATTAATGAATGGACAGTACATGTTTGATGATTTTAAGTTACTTTAATACCAATATGATTATTTACATTGGGTTTATGAAATTATGAATATGCATGTACCTTTGCAAGGCTTGTTTATGAATGAGTGATTATATTATGATTTTAAATATGGATTTAATTATGTTTTTACTTAAATTTTATATTATATTATTGATTTCAGACTGAATCTCAATTACCCATGCTATTCTCACATTATTCATGGCATATGCATTCATGAACATGAGATACTTATGAAAATTATGAAGTGGGTTAAGCCCAATTATGTTTTATAATATGATTTTGATATGATATTGGCTATGACAAGAATGTGATCACATACATTTCATGATTATATCTCTTTGAGAATTTTTTGGTGCTTGCACCATTTTGAATATTTATAAGCTATTCCTATGCATTAGTATTATGACTATAAAATTATTGTTCTGGCATTTGAACCTAAGTATGAATTATTATGAATGGTGTTTGGCTTTTAAGCCCAATTGTGCATTGAAATATTTTGGTAAGACTTATATCTCTTTTGAAAGAATGTATAACTATGTATATTATAAGTATTCTTACAGTATGATGACTTAGCATCGATGGAAAGAGAGTTTTGCTTTCTGTCCTTGAACTAAGTGCCTAGCATAGGTTCCTTATGAAATGGGAGTGCCCGTAAGGAAGGTTGCTTCATACGAAATGGGAGTGCCCATAAGGTAAAGAGTAATATGATATGATTATGTTATGAAAGTACTATTCGAAAATGGGAGTGCCCATAAGGAAGGTTACTTCATACGAAATGGGAGTGCCCATAAGGTGAAGTATGGTTTATCTTTGGCAAGTAGACCACCTCTACCAATGAGGGAATTTCATCAGGATTTCAAGTAATAGCTCTCTTGCTCTTACTTATGTCGGTTCAGATCACATCTACACTATATATATGGGCATCATTTGCACTTCATGCATCATGAATTTCATAGCATCTTGTTATATTTATATTTCTTGCTATATATCTCTTTCTGTATTATGTGACCTTGCCATCTAACATTGTATGCAGGTTTTGGTAAGTTACATACATTGCACCCCGCATACATAGTACATCCAAATTTACTAACACATATTTTTGCCAACATGATCTCACCATGTAGGTATTAGAGATACTTTCATCCATCGTTTGATGTTAGATCAGAATTGATACATTTGTTGTGGTGAGTCCTATCTTTCAAAGACCAGTAACCATTCCTCTACCTATATTGCTTCCATTTGTCTTATGTACTTTGAGGTTGAGCCTGGAACATGTCTTGGTCCCCGGCCTATCTTATAACTAGAGGCATTGTTGGACATCTTGTAGACTCTTATAAGATCTATGTGTTATATGTTGTATTTGAACCTTATGCTTATGGTTATTATTTGGATATGACTATTATGGATTGATTATGGGAATTATGATCTATATGTGCATTTGATGTGAAAATGTAAAAGATCCTAAGTCCCGAATTGCTCATATAGTGTGAGTCATACTTACCCACCCCTTCGTCATTATGTGCTATATGCTATGTGAACCATGCTAATCCATTTCCCTAAGGTATCCCTATAGCGTGAGTCCTCCTTCCCATCCCTTAGAACTATGTGTTTAATTTTGAATGTGGTTTCGAACTGATGATGTGAATTTTGGTACCTTGAGGCTTGTTTGGCAACTCTAGGGTCCCTATTAGCCGTGTCACTCCTAGACCCTAGGTTTTGGTCATGACAAGAATTACTTCAAGTGTAAAAAGGTGAGGCATGATGAGACCAAGGTCAACACAACCATGTTGTATCAGATAAAGATGGCCATGCTATGGTGAAAACTAAAGGAGTTGGAAGTAAGAAAGGAATTGTGCGCCATTGATACATAGTAGCAATTCAAGGGCAAGTTCAAGAAGGCCTTGTTCTTGAATAATGTCATTTATGAGGCAAAGCCAAAGTTTAGGGAGCTGAGGCAAACGGGTAGCAAAATGGCCTACTAAGGGCCTATGTGAAGAAGTTTACTACCCTCAGATTCCCAACCTGACGGATGATGATATATATGATGTTCCACTTCATGGATGGCCTAAAGAATTGGACTAGCATATAGTAGGAACACCGAAAAGTTAGGATCATCGACAATGCCATCACCCACGCAGAGGCTTTAACGGACTCTCAGCATGACAGGCGAGATAGAGACAGAGAAGAAGACTTGAGAGGTAGTCATGACTAAGGTGGGGAAGATGGTGGCAAAGGCAAAAAGGTTAGTAGTCATATCTCAGGCCTTATGACACTAGTAGGCCTGATAATAGGAGGTCCAGGCGGCAAAGCAGCGGAGAGGGCAAGGCACAGCCCGAGAAAGAGTTTAAGTTCTACATATGCGCGAGAGGGAGGGGGTCATATAGCTACAAGAAGTGCCCCAAATTGAAGAGTCTTGGTGCCATACTATAGGAACGAAAGGAGCAGAAGCCATAGGTAGAGGTACCCGAATCAGGGGAAGATTCAGACATGGATCAAGTAAGCATGATTGGTCTATGTAGAGCTATCATGCAGAAGCCAGAAAAGCCGAAGGAGTATAGTTACGTGGACATTATGACCAATGGGCAACTCGCTTGTGCCATAGTCAACACAAGCATATATGCAAATATCATGACTAAGTCTGTGGCAACCAAGTTTGTCACGACCCAAACCTAGGTTCTAGGATTGACATGGTGAATGGGAACCCGAGAGTCCCAAACCAAGCCTCAAGTATCTAAAATTCACATCATCGGTTCGAAAGCATATTCAAACAGTAAATACAATGTTCTAAGGGATGGAAAAGTAGGACTTATACTATAGGGATATCGTAGGGAAAGGAATTAGTATGGATTCACATAACACATATGACCTAATTAAAGACTAAGGGATGGGTAAGTATGACTCACACTATGGGGGCAATTCAGGACTTAGGATCTTTCCCATTTCCACATCAACCATATATTTATATCTTAATTCCCATAATCAATCTATAATAGTCATATCCAAAGAATAACCATAATCATAAGTTTCAAATACAACACATAGCATATAGATTTGACGACAGTCTACAAGATGTCCAATAATGCTTCTAGTCATAAGATAGGACGGGGGCCAAGACATGTTTCGGGATCACACTTAAAATATAGATAACATAAACAACATCAACTTAAGGTAGAGGAATGGTGGCTTGTCCTTAGAAGATAGGACCCAACACAACCAATGTCTCAAAATCTAATCTAGCCATCGAATGGTAGATGAAAATAATCTCTGGTCCCTACATAGTGAGATCATGTAGGTAAAAGTATGCATTAGTACATTTTAATGTACTGTGTATGCATGGTGCAATGCATGTAACTTACCAAAACCTGCATATAATGTTACATGGCAAGGGAACATAATATAGAAGGAGATTTATAGCACGGAATATAATATAACTAGATACTATAAAATTCATGATACATGAAATGTAAATAATACTCATATATATAGTGGGGATAATACCTCAACTGACATAAGTAAGATCAAGCGAGCTATTACTTGGAATCCCGATGATTATCCCTCATCGATAAAGAGGCGACTTACTTGCCAAGGGTAAACCATGTTTCACCTTACGGGCCTCCCATTTTAGATAAGATTTTTATATCAAAACATATCTTATCATGTTATATAATTCTTCTCCTTTATGGCCAACCCAATTTTAGAGGCATCTTTCCTTACGGACCTCCCATTTCAGAAAGAAAACCTATGCTAGCAACATAGTTCGAGGAAAGAGAGAGAACCCTCCTTCCATCATCGCTAAGTCATCATCCCACAAGAATACTTATAATATATGTAATTATACATGCTTTTAAGATATATAAGTCTTTGCCAAACCATTTCAATGCACAGTTAAGCTTAAAAGCCAAACATCTTTCATAATAATTCCTACTTAGGCTCAAATGCCAAAACCATACTTTCACGGTCATAATGTTCATGCATAGGAATAGTCCATTCATATAATGGTACAAGTACCCAAAATTCTCAAAGTTCCATAATCAATAGACATATATGTGATCACAATATTATTGAAACGACCCCAAAAAGTGCCTGAAAATGTGCCTCGGAATGCCCAAAATTTTAAATTTTATGTATCTAAAAATTCGCATATTATTTCAAAAATCTGGCTTCACATTCTTTTTTAAGGGGGTCAAAATTAGGGAAAAAAAAGTCTAACCTCGATTTAAGAATGAAAGATTAGCAATTATGAATTTTTAAAATGCGAATTCCAATAGCATTTCTGCGTCGCAGAAAAAATAGTGCCAGTTTTTATTTCTGTCCAAGACTTTTAAGTATTGGGATGAAGTGTTCCCTGTTAGGACCCGCAACGTAATTTAAACCCCGAATGTCCTTAATTGGTTCGATTTAATAAAGTATGGGACCAAATGTAACATTTTACTTAAGTTAGGTCCTGAAGAATAAAAAAGGATGTGGGGTCAAGGTGGGTGTCTCCTTTTGATTGGACCAAGTGTGTGTGTGTGTGTCTATATATGGGAATATATCTTGTACAAGA
>JAOTQJ010052574.1:0-14350 GCA_025642045.1 Solanum sejunctum
TGAAGCTATTGACACTGTCATATGATTATGCGTTGCAAGTCGCATTTGCAGGTGTCTTGGAACAAACTCTTCAATCACTTTACCATTCCAACTTTTTTTTTATCTTCCATGTGTTTTATTTTTTATTTTTGTGCTTCCACTTCATTGTTGCCTAGGAGAGATATCTCCATCCCTAGCTACTTTATCAAAGTATATGTCTAACATATTGTCTTTCTCATCATCATCAAAGAAATCTTCGCCATTATTTTGATATTGTTCATCTTCAGCTTGTTCGGCCCTTGTCTTAGACTTGGTAAAACCTTATTACTTACATGAATTATATCATTATTCATTTGTCATAGTTGCTCCTTTCTTATCTTGGTCGAGGTTGGTTGACAAGTTGTCTGACCATCTTGATCGTTTTCATCTTGTGGCCTACTTACATCAACTTCTTTTGTAGGCGATGAATTATTAACCCAATATTTTGGAGTAAGAGCTTCACGTTGTGAAGTATATACTATCGTCCTGCTGCGGTTTACTAGTAACCAACAATGGTGAAAAAGTATTTCAAGTTAGTAACTTTAAATTTTCAATCTCACCCTTTCACGGCTCGGATAATTACCTCGATTAGTAGAAAAGCATATATGACTACCAGCTGCATTTTTATGTGCACGCACAGTCCAATTTTTAGCTTTATTATCTTCTTCATCGCTGTAATTTTCATCTTACAAATCAGTACATTTATCTGTTGTTAGCCACACTTGTTCTTCATTGACCTGTCCAGAAAGAATGACCTTACAAGAGTCCAGATTTTCAGTAACATCACCATCTCTTATAACAATTATATTCTGCCTTGAATCAGCTATCGATGCCTCTTTCACCATTGACAATGTATTATCTACTGATTTTGATGCTATAGCAGTAACTAAATTGTAGTGAGCACTTGTTTGACCTCTATTTTAAGGTAGTAGTTGTCCCAAATCGGCATTTGACGCATCAATCAAATTAGTGGTGTTATCATGGACTTCAATTGTAGCATTTTCCATAGCTTTGCTAGCATTCAAATTGGTTGAAACTAGTTCCTTTGTAGAAGATAGTTCAGCCATTTGATTTTCATCTCTCTTTGCATTCAAGAATGCTCTTGCATCCTCTTTCAGTTGCTCAACATTGTTAGCCTCAAGAGAAGGTTGTACAAGACCTTCTTGACCATCGAATTTGGATTTATGCTGACAAAAATTCATCCCATGTCCTTGATGTTTGCGAACTATGCAGTACAAGGGAAGAGCATCATACATGATTTCTTAAAAATATTGTTCTAATACTTTCCCAGTTTTCTCATCCAAGTAGCATAATTTAATTTTTTTGGATGTTTGTCAAGAAGATAAACCAAAACGTTCACTCTAGCCGTACTAGGTCACGATCTAACCTTTGTCGCTTTATAAATTGCTAGAGGTTTTCCAACAACTGAAGCAATGGATAATAAAGCATTTCTTGCATACATACTAGGTGGAAGGCTTGAAAAACAAATCCATGTCAAAGCTATAGAGATTTCTTTCTTAGGATTAAATTATTGTGACCATGGAAATACCCTATATAAGAATTCTTCGTTTTTGAATTTCAAATAACGTACCTGAGTAGAAAGTGCTGCTACAAAGTCCTCAAATTGGTCGAATTGGATTAAGAAGTGTCTATAGGCAAGCCAACCTACCAAACAGTTGCCTTTGAAGCCAAGTTGCTTGGGTATTAGGCTGAGAATATCATTCAAATCAAGATAACCATAAGAGAATTTGATAACTATCGTCTGGTATAAACCTTCTTCTCTTGTGAATTTAGCGACCTCTTCCATAGTAAATTTGATAGTAGGTTCCCCATGGACCAACTCAACTGTCTAAAATTATTTTGGTTATAGAATGAGAAGATGAATTAGTATGAAGAAGAGATGTATAATTAATCTTAGAAGACTTCTCTCCCATAACTCGAGGCTGGGGAGAGGAGGGCGCTTCCATGGCAGATTCAAAGCTCAATGTCAAAAGAAAAGAGAGCGGCTATATAAATTAATGAACATAAGAAAAAAAATAGCATGTTTAATAAAACATAGATGTGCATTCATGCATTCCTTCACATGACCCCTACTTGAGTCAATTATCATGATGTCCTTATGATAAATCAATATTGAGATAAATAATTTTTCATCTATAAAATAAATAAATATTTTCAATTAATACAACATATGTTTTAAATAAGTTTGATGAAAATTGACCATTGAGTTAAATGATATTTTGAGAAAGATGCTTTATGATGATGTAAATGATGTTCTGAGGATTGATGAAAAATGATTATGATAACTAGTTTTGTTTTAAAAATTAAAGTCCAATGAGACAAGATAAGATGATGATATGAGCATATGTTCTGAGAGAACTATTGCACACTGAATTTTGTAAGAGTATAATTAACTCAAGCTCCATAATCTACAGAGTGAATGTAGAAAAAAGGTTATGCCTCCCTTGTCCCAAAAGAGGAATATGATAATAGAATCCATTGATGTTTGTGTCCTTTATCATGGCAAGATAGTGGATGAATGTGACAATGCATTATTGTCATGAAAGTTGATGTCAATGCATAATTTTACACCATACAATAATGTTGAAGCTTCTGATCACGAATTGATACCATTTGCTAGGGACGATGTAAAGGCGAAAATATTTTTTCATGGTATTTTTAATAACACCTAGTCCACGACATTTTCCATTCTTACAACTCCCATTTGAGCTGATTTTAACAGATGAGTTTGTTGCATATTCCATCTTACCCAAGTTCTATTCTTGACTTGAAAATTATAACTCAATAAAGAGAGGATATAATCCCATTCCCAACAAGTATTCAGTTGATGGAACTTAGATAAGAGAGTTTGACTAGTGTTAAATGCAATTAAATTCATAGCTATATTCAAGAAAATTTCTTTTCATTCCACATTTATAA
The DNA here is from genome assembly GCA_025642045.1 of Solanum sejunctum. Taxonomy (NCBI): domain Eukaryota; kingdom Viridiplantae; phylum Streptophyta; class Magnoliopsida; order Solanales; family Solanaceae; genus Solanum; species Solanum sejunctum. Next base: position 2,959 of record JAOTQJ010052574.1, read on the forward strand.
GCACACCTCGCTCTCCATCTCTCCAAAAAAGTATAGATTGGAAGGCATCTATATATTAGAGCCTTGATAGGATTTAGTCCCTTATTCTTTCAGAAGTTGATAAAAAAAGTTACCTATACATAGAGTTATTAAAAGATACAAGAGCCCCGCAAATAATTTTTCATAATCTACTAGCCAACTCAATACCATAAAAAAGATGTTCAACACTCTCCTGGTCTGCGTTCTTACAATGGACATACTTTGAGGTTAGATTAATCCCCATTTTTATGATTCTTACATCAATAGGAAGTGTATCCCTTAATGCGCTCCAGACTATAAAAGGCATTTTAAAAGGCATATCTCTACATCAAGTCATGTTGTCAATTCATTATTTCTCATATTTTCCTTATAAAATTCCAAGTAGATAAAGCCTTACAGACTCTTTTGGTGTCTGCAGTCCAAATAGATTTGTCAAGAACATTTGGCTTGAACATAATTTTTTATATTGCAAATAGTGTGTTAAATCTCATTAGGTAAAATCTTTTCCAGCCCTTTAGAAAATATATCTCTAACTTGTAGCTACTAGGCTTACTCCCTTCAAGCAAGTATTCATAAAGAGGTCCCAAATTATTTCAATTACCATAACAGAAGGAGACATCTCCTATCCTGACTTTTTACAAAATGTGATAATCTATTTTTCTCTTGATTTTGTACATAGCATTTCAAGAGTGTGAATTTTCATAGTATCATTTCTTGATTAAAGGATATATCCTTTGACAATATTTTGCCATCAGATAGTTCTTCCATAAAGATTGGATGGTTCTGAGGTTTCACCATTATTTTAGCCATGAAAGCATCATAAATATCCTGGAGAAAGTCTACGGAGCTTATCCCATAAGGTCTAGTGGTACTTTTTCTTCTTAGAATTGCCTTCATAGAAATATTTAGCAATCATCTTTCCTGAGTGCTTCAAGACACTTTTGGGTGAGTGAATAGCAGCAGGAGGATAAATAGGTTGTGTTAATAGAACACGCTTTATAATGACAGCCCTACCTTCGCAGGAAAGTAGCTTGTTTTGTCAACTAGTTAACCTATTTGTAATTCTTTCAGATATCTCAGTGAAAATGGAAATCGTCTTCCTTCCGGCACTAATGGGACTTCCCAAGTACTTTATAAGTAGGTTTTTATGCTTAAAACCAATGATTCCTTCAATACTTGCTACCTCTTCTTCTTGTGCATTTGGCTTCAAAATTTACAAAAGATTTATGTTTGTTGATCATTTGCCCCAAGATCCTCTTATACACAACTAGTGTGTCAATCAAAATCTTCAAAGAAATCTTACAATCACTAGAGAAAAGTATAATATCATCAGCAAAGGCTAAAGGATTAATAGGAGGCCTCTCTTACTCATATAAAACCCAATAAAGTCAATATTAAGAGCAATTTTATTAAGTTTTAATGACAAGAATTCAGCATAGAATAAATAAAGAAGGAAAGGGATTTCCTTGTTTAAGACCCTTTTCTAATTGAAATAATCCATATCTAAAACTTTAACAAGAAGATAGTACCAATTACTAGGATGTGTTTGTGAACCATGTCAATCCAAGATTCAAAGAATCATATTCTCCTCATAAGGATGCATAGATAAGGCCATGACACCCAGTTGTAAGCTTTGGACATATCTAGTTTGATTGCCACGTTACCCTTGATGTTAAGACAAGCAATATTATGAATAATTTTTTGAGCTAGCAGAATTGTCTTATTTACTGTTCTACCTTTAACAAAATTACTCAATTTACCACTGATAAGCTCATGCATAAATTTATTAAGTCTAGCATTAAATCCATAAACTAATTGGTCCAAAATCAGTAAAATGCTAAGGGAAGGGTACTTGGGGCAACATGACAATTCAAGTATGAGTAAATCTTCTTGGGATAGAGCTCCACAAAAAAGGCTTTTAAAGCCATAAACACATCCTTAGAAATGATCTCCCATCAAATCCGAAAAAATTTAGCAGTCATACCATCCAACCTTGGTGCACTATCAGGATCCATACTATAAAGAACTTTTTTAATCTAATCATCAGAGGGTAAAGCAATAAGCTGTATGTTGGCCCTTTCATAGTCATAGAAATGATGTCTTTAAGTTCTTCTAGATCTTGACACTAAGGAGCCTGACAAAAGATTCTTTTGGAGTATCTAACAATAATACTGACATTACTATTTTGATTTACCCCATTACAGATGCTCATCTTAGATCTTATTAATGTGCAATATCCTTATTCTTTTTTTAAGAAAATATTAGAAGTATGTAGTATTCTAATAGCCATTATTAAGCCATTTTACTCTACCTTTTTGCCTAAGGATAGAATCGTGGATCTTGATATATTTGATATACTCAGCCGTGCTCTTGATTAACAGGGCTTGGTCCCTCTGTTGTTATCGTTGATCTTGTTCTATTCTAGCTCGACAATCATACTTTTAAGCTTTTTGGTCACTTTATAAATATCACCATAAGCTTCTCTAAACCACTTGCTCAGGTTAGATTTGACCTTTTTAAGCTTTAGATATGGTCCACATTAGATTAGGTAAACTACCCTCTCCCTAGCTTTCTTCTACAATATTCGGGAAGTCATAGTGATTAGTCAATATATTGAAGAATCTAAAATATTTTACAGAACAACAAGTTTTCTCGAGATTGAACTAATAAAGGGATATGATCTAAACACGCATTAGCAAGATGAGTGACATTGATTTTTCCAAACTGGACAAATCAAGCTGAGTTGTAGAGCATCCTATCATATCTCTTCCATATTATATTTAGTGCATCTCTATTATTGCATCAGGTAAATATATTTTCTACAAAACTTGCTTCCTCATTTCCATAGTTAAAAATGCAAGAAATAAAAATCAAGAGCTTTTTCAGCTTTATGAGGTCTGCCTCCTTTTTTTATAAGAATCTGAGATGACATTAATATAGCCCACAACATATTAGTACAGTTTGAAATATCAACAAGCTCTATCCAAAGCTCTTCTCTAGGGGAAGACTTGTATTTAGCATAAACATTATTCAACTAGAAATTAATAGAAGAGTGTATGGCATCAGGGAAGGTTAGTTGTTGTTGAGTGTCTTTTTAAATTTTTACATCAAGTTTCTGGACCAAAAAGTTTAAATTTTATTATTAGAGTTAAAATGCCTACCTTCTATTCTCAAGTATCTCATGTAGCTGGTGTTTTGTTCACTACTTGTGAATCATTCCAGCAAATATATATATAAGTGACTATATTGTGTTTTGATTAATTTAAATCTTTCAAAGGCAGTTTGGGTGTTTACACTACTAATGTTCCATGATAAATATTTAATCATTTTTAAACATTAGGTTCGGTGACTTTGTTGGTACCTTGTTGAGAAAATCTCCTCCACTACAAATTCAGCCACTATTTTTCCTGTCGATTCCTTTTGGTGAGAGATTTGAGTTTTTTATGATGTTCTATTACTTAGAAGTACCTCAAGGAATATGGTTATCATTTTTACCATTTTTAGTAGACAAATTATTCACTTCTGCATCAAACATAGAGGAATACTCTGAGGGTGTTTAGGTGTACTCAAACTCCTCCTTTGAATCGGTCTTATATTATTTATACACATTCCATCTATGTTGTCTCTTTGAGGATTTGAATCTAACATTCTAATATCCATTTTCTCTTTATGGTCACCGAATGTGTGGACTCTCTTTTTTCTTATTCTACTAACATGGAAAGGTAGTCAACTCTAAGTACTATGGTATCCTCTATATTGGAATTTTTATTTGGAGGATTAAGGGACTTCCTAGGGTCAAGAGTTTCTTTTACTTCTTGTGTTAGTGGACTTTTGGACATTTCCTCTTGTTGTAAAACAAATCCCTTTCCCAAAATAAAATCTAACTCATTCTTACGAAGATTTATGTTATTCTTTTTTTTTTTCCTATTTGTTTTGTAAAGGGGGTCTGTCTTGGTAAACAAAGAACTCTTGTTCCCATTCTTGGATTGCGGAAACCACGAAGGGTCTTTAGTTTCCTCTGCTATGACGTTATGTTTTCTGCTCCCTGGTTGCCTCATCCCTTATGTTTGTTAAGTGGTATCAGTTTTAAATGTTTCCATAGTTCCACTAACTTCAACTGGTGTATCTTCTTGTGGTTGTGCCTCTAAGATGATTGTTTTTGTCAAATTTTTGGCAACTATAGTATCTTTCTCAATCTGGTAGGTGGTTTGACAATAAGTTATTGTCACAATCCGAGTCTAGGGTTTAGGCATGACACGGAAAATGGTAACTTGAGTGTCCCTAAATGAGCCTCAAGATACCAGAACTCATATCATCAGTTCGAAAGTGTACACAAAAGTAAGCACATAGTTCTAAGGGACGGAAAGCAGAACTCATGCTATGGGGACAATTTAGGACTTGGGATCTTTCATATCAAGAAGCATAATCATATCACAAGCATAAATCATGTCATAAGGTCATATTCATAAAGAGTCATAACCAAATCTCCAAGTACATTACATGACATATAACGTAGAGTGTGCACAAGATGTCCAATAATGCCTCTAACATAAGATAGGTCGGGGGCCAAGACATACCCTGAGCTCATACTCAAAGAAATTAAATTAGGTAATGATACTGTAGGTAGAAGAAGTGGTGGTTGGTCCATTAAAGATAGGACTCACCACAACAAATACACTTTAGAATCCAAGCTAGATATTGTAAGATGGATAGATAAGCTTCTCGGTTCCTATATGGTGATATCATGTAGGCAAAAATATGTATTAGTACATTTGAATATACTAAGTATGTGGGCATGAAACTTACCAAACCTGCATTTCAAGGTTAGATGACAAGGGCACATAATATAGGAAGAGATATATAACAAGGAATGTAATATAGCAAGATGACATAAAATGCATGATGTATGATGTGCAAATGATGCTCATATATATATAGTGGGGATATGACCATAACCACCATCTCAAACCCATTGAGCTATTTTATGAATTTGCTTGATGTCGACCTCTCATCGGGTGAGAGAAGATTACTTACCAAAGGTTATCTACACCACACCTTACGACCTGGCCATTTCATATGTGGTGGCTACCTTCCTTACAATCCGCTCATTTCAAAAGGATTTTCATATCAAAATATTATATCATATCATAAATGAATAGTCATCCCTTACGATCCGATCATTCGGTGATGACTACTATTCCTATGCTGGCACATAGTTCAAGGAAAGGGAGAAGACCCTTAGGGATAGCCCTGATGCCCCCAATCCATTGATGTTTAAGTCAACATCCCACAAGAATACTTATACATATACATGTTTTTCAAAGAAGTAAGTCATTTCAAATTACTTAAATGCATAATTGGGCTTAAAAGCCAAATACTATTCATAATAACTCATATTAAGGCTTAAATGCCAAAACGTAGTTCATAATCATAATACTTATGCGTAGGAATAGCTCATTCATACATATATAATGGTTCAAGCACCCATAATGCTCAAAGATCCATAATCATGGACATATATATGATCACATTCTTGTCATAGCCATAATCTTATCAAAATCGTATCATAAAATATAAATGAATTTAACTCACTTCATAATTTCCATGATAACCAATATACGTGAATGTGTATGCTATGAATGATGTGGGAATAGCATGGGTAATTGAGATTCAATCTAAAAATCAACAATATAATATGAAATTGAAGTGAATCCATGGTTAAATCCATATTTAAAGTCATAATATAATCACCCATGCACAAACAAGCCTTGTAAAGGGACATGCATATTCATAATTTCATAAACCCATTGTAATTCATCATAATATAACTAAAATCAACTTAAAATCAGTAAATAAACATAACTCAAACATTACTTGAATTGAATCGTAATATTTAAAACAACAATTTAAATGAAAATGACTTGAAACAATTTGGGTATCCTTGGTTGAAAGGAACCAAAGATCAAATCCACATACCTTAGCTAAGGAAGAAAATTTCGAGAAGAAATTTAAAGAGGATTAGGCCTTCCATTGATTCCCAAGCTTGATTGGAACTATAGTTCTTGAGAGAAATTTGAAAGGATTTTTAAATTGAGAGGAATGAATTTGATAATTAGGAATAGGGTTTAGGTCGTTCGAAAGTATTAAAATTGCATGGGAAGTCCCAAAAAGTCACTAGAATGAATTAAATTTATGAAAACGTCATTAATAAAACGAGTAGAAAAATTACACGTCACCACTTCAAGAGAGGGTTCACGGCCCGTGTGGCATTACACGGTCCATGTACTTGTCCATGAGACAATACTTAGAAAATTTTACTTGATGAAAGTTCAAAATGAAAATTTCATACTTAGAAAAATTTTACAAAATTAACTACATAGAGGTCTTCACGAGCCATGTGAGGTCACATGGTTCGTGTGACTGCCCGTATGACATCACTTGGCGAAATTTTGGATGGAAAGGGAGCCCCACAGCTGGCGTCACGGCTAGTGGCAAGCCACATGGCCAATGAGCCTAGTTGTACCCCTTTACTTGTCTCAAAAAAAATTATTAGTTCAAGCTCAAGGTCATGCACACTAGTCGTACAAGCGTACAAGACATGATTCCACACTTAAAATATAAATTTTGGAAAGAAATTTTATGATGGCACATCCACATGGTTCGTGGGAAGCCGCACGGCCCATAGGGTGCCCGTGTGGCTTGCCTTAGAGTAATGGCGGTAACATAACATAGGAGGGCTTTACGAAAACGGGCATAACTTATTCCTTTGAACTCTAAGTGAGGTGAAACCAAGTGCATTGGAAAGCTAATTCAAAGATCTATAATTTGATAGGTCTGTCATGCCCCGAGAGGGTACCCTAGTCATAACCAACACTAAGAAACTATTGCTACTCTCCAAGTGAACCACTTGGCCTCATCACGTTCATTCATTCATAAATCTTACAAATTAGCGAAAGACATAAGGAAATAAATGAGCACATCTCATCATCTAGTCTCAAATAATAATATAATGAAAGGCTAGTAGAAAGAATTAGCTCACAAGTTTCAACATCAATGTCCAACTCTAGTCTATGAAGTCTCTATCACTATTAGGTTGTGTCAATGACAGACCCATGGCTACCTCAATAAAAAATAATAGCTAAATGATTCTAAATCTAAAGCATGATGAAAATAGAAAATGAATCCTCCGAAGTAGGGAGGCTCACCAATCTGTTGAACGTCTAAAGATCTTCAATGATGTGCCTGTTGATGACCTCTATCCTGTGTATCTACATCATAAAACGATGTAGTCCAAAAGAGGACGTCAGTACTTGAAATGTACTGGTATGTAAAATAGCTGAGTGCAATCGAAATAGGTAGAATAATATGAAACACAATCAACATCAATGATAGTAAAAGCCAACATGTCAAATGTCTATCTAAAGCAAGAATAAAGAGTAGACAATTGACCCATCAATCAATCAACTCATCGAATCAGACTCATCTCAACTCATCTCATCTCATCTTGACTTAGAATTTTTTAGTTTGGGGAACTTACTGGGAGTTTCTCTTAACCGACAATAACTACTTATGAGTCAGGGGGTGTACAATAATCACGCTAATATTGCCATAGCCATTTCGTACTTTCCAAGTAAGGAACGAGTATGATCCATAAGGAATCTAAACTCAGTCATCCTCTATTGTTTCAGGGATGTAAACTCAAGAAGGTACCATGAGATGTAATGGTTCAATCCTCTCCTATGCTAGGCCAGCATAGGTAATGAGTACAAGTGAGACTCACTCTTACTCATTTTCGTGCTCGATACTCCTCCCAAGACTCAGTGATCATAAGACTCGTCCTCATCATCTCAAGTAGCCTCATGGAGGCACTCATCATCTCAATTAGTTCTCATGGAGACTCTCATCATCTCGTCAACTCAAACTCAAGGGGTCCTCTATTATTTCAGGGACTTTAACTCATCCCAATAAACTCAATTCTCATTTAAGAACTCAAAGACTCAGATCATCAATTAGGAGAAGTCGTTTAGACAGAACTCAAGAACTCAATTATGAAGGCTCATAGGATCATCAAGGTCAACTAACTCAACCTCATACTCACATCAAGATTTTCATCAACATACTCACCTTAAGGCTCTAGACTCCATCCCAAGGTTTATTCATGAATGCTTTCAAAAGTTAACATATAGGGTTTATATAATATATCATGAAAAGTATTAAATTCTAGAAAAACAAGTTTATGATGATCATCAATATATGAAAATACATGTAATAGATATAATTTTTAAGAAAATAATCAAGAAAGTATTTCAAGAAACATATATGGGGACTCATGGACTCTCAACTCATTTATGACCATCTATGGGCACATGGCTAGGTTTCCCCCACGAATTCCTGAGCCCCGGCATCCAGAGTCGGAGAATAAGCTCTTTTCTTAGCTTGGGTTATCTCCGAAAGGACGGTGGTGCATTTTCAACTTTAAGACGGAGTGGACCATCACGAAAAGAACAATCACATGCTTCCATTTAGCCTCACATACATGGGATAAAGCTCCTCCAATCACTCGTCAAGAATTCTCCTTGAATTCTTCAATTCACGTTCTTCTTTCTTCTCACTCAAGCCCTAACTTTCAAGTGTTGTGAAAAAGGACTGTAGAATGGCTTTTAGACCTTATTTACTCATTAAAATGACCTAAATTGATTATGTTTTGAGTTTATGAGGGGTTAGGAATTGATCGAAATGCCCCTCGAATTAAAAAGAAAAAGTTCATTTCGAGAATGCCTAGCTCGCATCACGAACTGGACAAGGACATGTATATTTCTGTTTTGAAATTTCTCGTCCAAAAAAATAAAAAAAATAAAGTGTTGGTCCGTGTTCCTGGCGTGTCGTGCCTCGGACGCGTACCGACACTGTTTTGCGTCAAATTATGGAAAATCATTTATTGACTCGATTGCTCTAAAATTTGATCGAGACCATTTTTCACTCAATTTTTCATGTTAATTGCATATCCAATCTCGGCTTCACAAGCGAGCATTGAAAGAAGCATTACACGCACGTCTCTATTCTAGGGGTGTTTTGATAATTTTACCGGTGTTACAAGATCGTGGTCTACCCAATTCCTTTTGTGCTAAGATATATGACCCTTTTAAAGCTGATCCTTTTATCAGTACTTGTGAAAAACTTAGCCGAGTGAATTCCTTTGAACTCGGCTTGATGTAGGAGACCCATGGAGGCCTTAAACAACATAAGTAAGCTTGAATTGAGAGCTTGAGAGTGAACTCAGATTGAGCTTGGGGGTTCCATTGAAAACTCTCGGTTAGAGTTCGAAAAGAGGATTCGGAAGGCGTTTGAGCGAGTGAATGAGAAGATAAGTATTTAGAATAAGAATGAATAGTCGAAAAGGTGTCACCTCGGTCCAAAACTTTTCGAAACCAAATCCGAAGCATCACTAAAGCTATACAAAAAACCCAGATCCTTACAATTATACATTAGTAATACCATTGGTACATAGTTGATTAGGAGCTATATATGTTATTTTTGTAGAAAAAGTTATAGGCTAGCAATCTTGTAACTAATTCATATATTATTAATGTCTGCATAACTCTAACTAGCTATCAAAAGGGGATTGCTACTTGGAGTGGGTTTAGACGGTCATATGATTTACGTACAGGTTCCACATCTGGCAACCATGTTTATAAGTATGCCTTTGTAATTTCACTGACTCTATACTTAAAAGGGAAGTAATTGACTTCTCACGAGGTAGACAGTAAGCATGATACATTTATTTATATCTTTAAAACATAAAAAACAAACGTAACGTCATAGTTGGCCTATTCTTCTTTTTAAATATACTACATTCGTATGGTCCGTGTTATTTTCATAGAAACTTATAATTGCACAATAAAAATAATCAAATCATTGAACGTAGTTTAGCTGCCAAATATATTCTTCATATATACTTATGAATGTCATACTATTCGATGTTGAAATGAGATAATTACGTACTTTAATATTTATATATGTAGGAGTACTAATTACTTATTTACAAAGTAGACCAAAACATATGCAGTAATAAATGAATTTTTCACTGTGGTAAATTTCTTTTACACCATTTTTAATCAAAATGACTTATTACATTAAAATTAAAAATAAAATATTAATATTACAATAATTTTACAAAGTGAAGATTCAAACCAATGTAAAAATTAGAATGATATTTTAGTATAACGACCAACTAAAAAAACATAAAAGTCCATAAAAGATTAAGATAACATATTAACAGTCATCAAGCACTAAGTTAAAGCATTGGTTAGAAGCCTATCCTTCAATTTTCTAATTTAACTTTCTATAAGTTACATGTTCCTTTGCTGGGTTACCTTCAGGTCGGCTAAAAGTAAAAATTTATTCAAAGAACCAAGGACAATAAGATCCACAGTAATTGTCAATCGTCAAAATAACATTAGGAAGTAGCTTCAGTAGATGATGAGCAGGAGGAGTCCAGGAGGGGACGTTCCAAGTTGGAATGATGGACAAGCCACAAGGGACGGGACTTTAGTATTGATGCTATATCATCTTCCTTGAATATGAAAGACAACAATATAAGCAAGGGCAGTGGTACTTCATTAGTTCACCAAAATCAAGATGAAGCTTTAAAGATTAAGAATGCACGGACAAACTGGACTAAATGTATACCGGAGAGGAGTAGCTTCCGAATTAATGAGGGCACACATATTTCTTTTAATCTGAACGCATCAGTAAGGATTAAAATACCCCGCCTGACTCCAATCGTAAGACTAAACTTGTTCTACTCTTGATGTTAAAATATTTGGTTAATCAAGTTGGTGAAAATATACTAAAAAATTACTTCATACTTTTGCCAGTAAATGTTCATTTTAGTTGCATGAGTCAGAAGATCAATGTAATGCCTATTACTATCATATTTTCCTCCCGTGTAAAAGGCATGATGATGAATAGAGGCATCACCTGCATCATAGTCTTGTTCCACAAAATAAGGGATTCGTTGGGCGTGATGCAATTTTACTTTGTCAAGAAATACCAAAAAGCATGTCTCTGGCTCTGCATATGTTGCAAAATTAACATGTAAAAAATATATATAATAAGTTGTTTACATGATCTCAAGACTGAGCCATATCATGTTTACCTTCTAAAGATCGTGCAAGATTCCAAAGATAAATTGACGCATGCAGTTCAATTCCTATAAATGAGCATATAATATAACAATAAAGGCAAGCAGCTCATATTGTTAAGTATGCAGCGGAATACACTCACACAATTATCTTACACAAGAAGGAGAGGAAAAAGAATTTTGAACTTAGCACTTTATTTACTTTTCTTGCTTGAAAAAAACAATTACAAG
>JAOTQJ010052585.1:0-49546 GCA_025642045.1 Solanum sejunctum
TACATGAGTTCTTGTTATGGAATAAAGTTCACAAGTTGTTCCATTTCATATGCATTTCATTGTTTATCCAATGTACTATTTTATTTTCCATATTGTATTGTATGATTATCCACATGTCACATGTTACATATACAGTCCTATAGCTCCAATATTATAGCCACCAAAAGAATCATCTCAAAGGTAATTGAAAGATACAGTATATAGTATACAGTTTTGACGGGTGGAGCTCGAGGGGGTTCAAGAAGAACCTAGCATAGGGACGATCGCAATATAGTATTATAGGTAGAGCCTGAGGGGGTTCAGAAATAACCTAGCATAGGGACGGTCCTGTATAGTTTATCACTGATCTGTTGATCATTTGATTACAGTTGTGCACAGATTTTACAGTATAAATTTTATAGTAAAGGTAAAGTGATATAAAGGACATAAAGTACATGATTCCACAGCATAACTAAGGGTGGTCCCTGATCTTCCACCAATGCATTGTTTTATTTGAGTTGTTACCTTATATATAGTATATTCTGCCTTAATACTCAACACATTATCCCGTACTGACGTCCCTTACAGGGGACCTGCATTTCATGCTGCCGGTACAGGTACTAGTAGATCTCCCGAGTAGGAGTACAAGATATTATGTTGCTGTTACCAATATCAAGGTTGCTTCGGGGCTTTGTACATGTCTAGAGCTTACATATTTTTATTGCAAAGTTTGCTGAGGTGGGGCCTGTCCCAACCCTTGTTAGATATTGTTCTTTATTTAGAGGCTTAGTAGACTATGTAAAGCACAGTGAATTCATGTCTCACACTTTAGATAACGTGGCCCCAACGGCCTAGTCTTATGTATTTCCTTTTAGCTTGTTATCACTGTTTATCTGCCTAATGGCACGTCAAACATAGAAATCCCTTATAATATGTATAGAATACATATAGTTATAGGTTAGTTCTCCCGAGTCTTATCGGCAATGGGTGCTGGTCCGCCCTATCGAACTTTGGGGCGTGACAGTTTGATTGACAGATGGGAGTGTCAAGATGAATTCTGAGTGTATTTATGCCTTGATGTCCACTTTTACTCATCATTCGAGGACAAATGATCCTAAGGGGGAAATAATATAACACCCCAATTTCTTTTAAGCTAAGACTGAGCCATTCTTCGTACAATATAGCATTTTAGTTAATAATTCTTAATTTATTATAAGTGTTAAAGTCAATTTCTTAGAATGAGAATAGAATTGGAGTTGATATATGGTCGTAGTTCTAACGTATGATTTTATAAAAGTTAGGTGAACCAATAACTTGTAAGTTGTATATAGGTGGTAGAATAAATTCCTAAGTATTTAAAGTATATAAGGTGTGATGTAGGGTCATAAGGGATCTTTTATATCAAGCCAAGTTCAAAGAATTTCTAGCAACTAAGTTTTCGTGTGAGTCGATAGAAGGGTCAACTTCAAATGACCATATATCCTAAAGTACAATTATTTGGATAACCTATAATACATCAAATCGAAGATATTCAAATTAGCTTTGTAACTCATCTAATTTCGCATCAATCAAAGTTCAAAGTAAAATGTTATGATCATTTTAGTGAAGAGGTGCAGAGCTGTCCGAAAGTCTGCGCATGAAGCGCGTCGCAGACCCTCACTAGATGGGTTAATAATGTTTTTTCTTTATAATTTGAGTGTATATTTAGGATTCTAAAACCTTTAGGATTCTATTTACGGTCTCCAAGACATATAAAATATCATTTTTCATAATCCAACACCGTCTCCCTTCTCTCCTAAACATAAATGCTCAAGAATGATCAAGAAAGTCACGAAGTTAGGATTTGCTTTCAAGAATCATCCTCAAGATAAATTATTCTTCATAAATTTTAGTATACCCAATACAAATTTCTTAATCTATTCACAAAGCTTTAATAGGATCTTAAATTATAACCTAGGGTATCAAGAAAATAAATTCAAGAATCCCAAGAAAGGATTTCTTGACCCTTCTTTTTCAAGAATTATGGTTCTTCTTCAAGACCTCTAAAGAATTTAAGTCAAGATTTCAAGAATCAAAGATAATTCTTTCAATAAATGTCCTTCCAAGTTCTTTCACTTTGAAAGAATTGCGAAAATTGGGGATTTTCTCAAAGAAAGAGGAGAGAAGATCGCAAACTTTCCCCAAACTTCAACCAATGATTTCTCTCTCAATTTTGATCGGATTTGAGTGATTCAAAAGGCTAAATTGTATATTTTTCCGAGGAGGATAGAGCTTCAGAAGCTGACTTTGTTGCTTCATTTGAGGTAAAAATTGCCGATTTTCTGCTATATTTTTAATGTATTTTGAAAACTTTAACATGCGATTTCTTCCTCGTGTTAGCTCCGTTTTTGAATTGGTTTTCACCATTGAATTTCTTTTCACTTGAGGAATATTGTGATATAAAAATATTTAGATTGCGATGGTATTTTTCTGGTGATAAAATTTTTGGATCATTTTACCCTTTTCAGCTGAATTAATTGATTTTAGTGTTGTTGGATTTATTATATAATTATAATGCTATATTTGAACAGATTTTGGTGAATTGGAGTGTCATAGAAAAGAAAAAACTTTCAGAATTGACGTGATTCGAGACTTTATATAAGGCAAGTGGATTTATTAACCTTTGCTAAGCATATAAAATCTTGTACTTCTTGTGTGAGGTGTTGAGAATGATTTACGTAGGCTTTGATTAGAATATTTTCAATTGGGTAGTTATCCTATGCGGATAGTTAACTTGTGAATTAATGATGGAGGTATATTATATATGAAACAGTGATTATTTATTATTAATATCGAAGTGGTACTTAATGATTGTGATTTGGTTGACTGGTATATTTGTTGTGATTGGTCTGCAATCCCAAGACCATAGAACCCATTTATAATCTTGAACTTGAACTCTCAAATTGTTGACTTGAATAAAGAAGGCTTGATGAAACGTTCATAATTAGTGAGAAGTAATGATAAAGAATAATGAATTATAAAATATTAGATTGGGTGTCCATTCCAACACAAATATTGGATCGGGTGTCACGTTCTGACACAGATATTATATCGGGTGTCATGTTCCGATATAAATATTAGATCAGATGTCACATTTCAACACAAATATTGGATCGGGTGTCATGTTCTGACACAAATATTAGATCGAGTGTCACATTCTGACACACATATTAGATTGGGTGTCACATTCTGACATAAATATTGGATTGGCTGCCACGTTCTGGCATGATAATAATGAAGGAAAATATATTAAAATAGCCTAATGTATTCAATGTCAAAGAACCTATCTCCCAAAAGAAGTTTGATATAGAGGCTTGAGTCCTCATGTGTGTTATTGATATCGTTGATTGGTTGTGTACTTGTTCTTGCTTTTGCTACCTGTTAAGTGTTATGGATTATCCCTTGCTAAGTATTTTATGCAGATTGTAGTTGTGGGGGTTTTGGTTGGAGTGTTAGGGATACCGATATTCTATATTACTTAACTTTGTGTTTATTAGTTTAGTTGCAGAGTATCGTGTATTTGGTACTCATCCCTCTTGCGATAATAATTTTGTAGGTTATGAGCCCGGATCGTCGTAATACTCTCTACTCTCCCCTGCCCAAGACTTCTTGTGAAGATTGCTAGGGGTAGTAGATTGCCATCCCAACTGACTTTTTACTCCCATTTATGATTTTGTTCTATTCAAGAGACAACATCATTTGATATTTGCATTTCTTTTCGATTCTATTATAATACATTAGAAGCTTGTGCATGTGACAATCAGGTTTTGGTGGAGTTTCACTAAGTTGAACTTTTATTTTTATTATAATTCTACATTTTTAATGTTATAGTTGGGTTGTAGGTTGACTTGTCTTGGTGAGATAAGACAAGTGCTGTCACGCCCATATTTGGGGTCATGACAGATTGAGTTGCAACTCATTTTCTTGATCATGGAAAAAAATTGGAGTTCAAAGCTCCTTCAGTTTATCTGATTTCATGTCAGTGCGATTGTAGAAGTTTTATGAATAAAATGCTCGATTTTATGGTCCTGAGACCAACATACACGACCGTTGGTGCAAATGCCCCGGGTTACTTTTAGACAATGCAAAATATGTTATAGATTAATATAAATCTTATAATCATTGGTGGTAGAATAGTAACATAATCCATAAGCATGAGGAAGGTTGTAGTTACATATTAAGAGGAACTGAGGAAGTGTCTAATCCTATATAACAGACGCAAAGCGAATCGATCATTACATAAGTACTAATTTTATGATTAAAAATTTAAAGTAATAATCAAAACAAATATTATATTTGAATCCACAATACGAATCATGAGTCATATTAGATTAAACTAAATGTTTCAAACTATAGAGTAAATAGAGCAGGCTCAGAACTAGAGTACTATACAATCCCCTTTTATCTTCACCATTTTCCTCTATTTCCTCATACAGATAATATAATGAAATTTGGAAACTCATTAAATAAAAGAACAAACATTTAAATCATAACACTAGACAAATCATGATGAAAAATCACAAAATATGTTAGGATTAAGACCTACAAATAGGTGTTATTACAGCTTTTGGACTTTTCGCCTTCATGTTGAGTGTTGGATCTTCTAGCCCATCAAAACATGTGCTCAAATCAGTGGACTAGAGGGATGTCACCTTCTTCTTAACCTCATCAATATCGTCTTTCGAAGACGATATGTTATCAACTGACCCCAAAAAGTGTCCAAAAGTATGCCTCAGAATGTCTAGAATTTTAAATTCTATATATCTCAAAATTGGTTTGCAATTTCAAATATTCGACTTCATATTCTTATTAAAGGGGTCAATATTAGGGGGAGAAGGGTCTAACCCTAATATTTAGAGCAATCGAATCACAATTTTAAGTTTTCAAATTTCAATTTCCAAAGATGATCTACAATAGCACCGCGATGTGCAGTTGTCTTGGACATGTGTTAATTTGGCCTCCATGACAAGTCTGCATCACAAACCTACGTATTATACTACCAGTGATTTCTATATTAGTCCAAGGCTTTGGGGTCTTCGACTTAAGTTTTCCTAAACATATTCTTACCAAAATTTAAGTCTCAAAACCCTTATCCTAAGCTAAAGTTCTCCTTCAAGGTTCTTCTTCAAGCTTCAAGTCTTCATCTCCAATCTTCACCAAGTTCATCTATAAGCTAAGGTATGTGGGTTTCTTTCATGGGTTCCTTTCACCCATGATACCGATTCCTCCTTTTACATAAATTGCATTATTTAAAGTTGATTTACAAATGGGTTTTGATCATTATGAAATTCACTGCACACTATGTTAAAGCTATGTAAATTTGTGACTATTTTGCTATGCTTTCAGCAATAAATCTTGGATCTATTGTAAGATTTGATGAGGTATTTTGATGTATATGTCTTGAGGATGTTTTAAGGTATTAATTGATGGTTTTATAATGGATTTTCATGCATGATCTCATATCTAATTTACATGGTTTTATACTACCATTTCACACCCTCTAAGTGTTTGATAAAATGTCCGGATATGTTTTCTTGAGGAGTTAAAGGTCCAAAGCATTAGAGATGATATGAATGACTATTTGATGATGAAATAAGATTATTTATATGATATACTCTATATAAAGTATTGCATTAGACCATACCCAATCCGGGGGGACAAGAGCTCGGGTAACCTGGTTGGGTTTTTATACTCATAAATAATGTGAGGGGTTTATACTTCGTCACCGTATTGATAAGGTGTGATTATCATCAAACATGTGAGGGTTTTATACCATATAACGACCAAGGGGTTCATACCTTGAATAGATAGCTTGGTCTCTTCTACACATATAATATCCTATTTGAGCATGAGTTACTTAAGCATGTTTTACTTAAGCATTCATCATACATGTCATATTGTATATTATGCCTATTGCTTAATATTATGCATATTGATTATGATGCCTATCTATTGTTTTATTGCATCCTACATACTTAGTACAGTCAAACTTATTAACGTATACTCTATGCCTATATGATGTCACCATGTAGGAACCACTGCCCAAGTTTATCATCCTCGTCCACCTGGCTAGTTCGGTGCTACTCAAACTAGTTGGTGAGTCCTCCACTTTGGGGACCATAGTATACTCTCTCTCTTGTTATATATTGAGACATTCTTGTTTATGTTCTATTAGACTATTAGAGTGAGCCCAGTTGCTTTGTCTTGGCCCCCGCTCTTATCTATGTAGTAGAGGTAGTTGTTAGACATATTATGTATCTATGATATGAGTTGACTCTTGTCTCTTGATTGTTGTGACATGGAAGGGTTTCCCCTTACCCTCAATTTCCCTATTCTTTTATCTCTTGACGCTTAATTCATTACTTCGCGACTAAGGATATGTAATAATGCTATAAGAGGCTTGCTTGGTGTCCCTTTGGGTTCCCCTTGCACCATGTCACATCTAGGCCCTAGGCTTGGCTCATGCAAAGCTTGGTATTAGAGCACTAGGCTGATAAATCCTTGGATCCCAACACACCGCATCGATTAGAGTCCTATTCATGGGTGTGAAGCATGCCGTGACTGTGAATAGAAGGCTATGAGATGTTTTAGGAAATGTTTTCCTTCTTTATGTTCTACATCATGCTATAGAGTTGTGATAAGTTTTCCCCCTAATTATTGTTCTTTCCTATGATAGATCATGCCAAACACCAAAGGAAGATGGGCCCAAACTCCCGAAGAGCAACCTACCAATGGTGAGCTATGGGATTCTCTTCTATGCTTGACCAAGTGGTGGCCAACTATGTCAATCAAGGGGCCAAGCCCCTCATGCTACTATCCCGAGAGCGAGGGTAAGAGACTTCATGAGGATGTATCCTCTAGTTTTCTATGGGTCGAAGGTGGATGAAGATCGATAAGAGTTCATTGATGAGGTTAATAAAATCTTTGAATATCATGGGTGTTAGGATGAATAAAAAGGCAGAGTTTGTTGCATACCAACTCAAAGGGATAACTCAAATATGGTATGATCAATGGAAGGGTGAGAATGGAGTTGGTAATATGGTGGTTTGGGAGTAGCTCAAATTGGCTTTCCTTAACCAATTTTTCCCTCTTGAGCTTAGGGAGGAAATGTCGGTAGAGTTTATGAAATTAAAACAAGATGCTATGAGAGTGAAAGAGTATGCGCTCAAATTTAATCAACTTTCAAAGTATGCTCCTTACTTGGTGGTCAATCCTAAATCTAGGATGAATAAGTTCGTGATGGGGGTCTTCGACTTGGTAAGCGAGAAATGTCGGTCCGTGATGCTAATTAGTGACATGGACTTGTATTGGTTGATGACCTATGCTGAGAAGATAGAGGAGGAGAAATTGAGGAAAAGATGGGGGCATGAGGCCAAGAGGGCTCGATTTGAGGATAAATTCCTAAAGGGGTACTAAAGTTTGTCAAGGACAAGGGCATCCTCATACTACTAATAGGGGGTTTTGCCAATGACTTCTTTAGGCATAAAGGAATTGGTGGGATGGCTCCTATTAAAGTATGACCTAAATGTGGAAGGAGCCATGGAGGTCCATGTTTGAAGGGTTTTAATGCATGCTATGAATGTGGGAACCCTGGTCATTAGAACGTAGATTGTCCAAGAAACCACGGCAAGGTCTAGGGTCTAATGTAGTCCCATTATGGAGAGGCGGTCGTCAAGATGGTGCCACAAGGTACAATCAATTTTATGCTCTACATGGAAGGTAAGGAATTAGTGAGATCCCGGATGTTGTTACTGGTATGTTAAAGATCTTTAACTTTGATGGGTATGCTTTGGTTGATCGGGGTGCCACTCTTTCATTTGTTACCTCTCTTGCTAAAAAGTTCCATGTTGTCCCCGAGTTGTTTTATGAGTCATATGAAGTATCTACTCTTATTAGTGCCTCTATTGTTGTTAGGAAAGTTTATAGGAATTGTCCTATCTGCATGTTGCATGACTTGTTATCTTGTAATCTTATTGAATTAGACATGATGGATTTTAATGTCATTCTTAGGATGGATTGGTTTCATGCCTGCTATGTATCTATAGATTGTAGAACCCGTAAGGTCAAGTTTCAATTCCCTAATGAACTTGTTCTTGAGTGGGAAAGTCAAGATGTGGTGGTCAAGGGTAGATTCATTTCATGCATTAAAGCCTATAAGTTGATTTCTAGGTGGTGTTTGTATCATCTTGTGAGGGTTAAAGATGTGGAGTCCAAAGTCCCTTCCACAGAGTCAGTTCTGGTTGTAATCAAGTTTCTTGATGTCTTCCCAAATGACCTTCCTGGTGTCCCTCCCAAAATAGAGATAGATTTTGGCATAGATCTCCTTCCCTATACTCAACCTATCTCCATCTCCCCTTTTACTGTATGGCCCTGATGGAGTTGGAGGAGTTAAAGGAATAATTGAAAGATTTGTTGGAAAAGGGATTTATTATACCTAGTCAATCACATTGGGGCATTTCGGTGTTGTTTCTGAAAAAAAGGATGGGTCACTTAGGATGAGCATTGATTACCGGGAACTCAATAGGGTCACTGTAAAGAATACATATCCTCTTCCAAGGATTGACAACTTATTTGACCAGTTGTAAGGGGCTAGCTTCTTCTCTAAGATTGATCTTTGGTTCGGGTACCATCAAATGAGCGTGACGGAGTGTGATATTCCCAATATGGCTTTCTAGACTAGAATGGGCATTATGAGTTGTTTGTGATGTCATTTGGGTTGACCAATGTAGCAGCCATCTTCATGGACCTAATGAATAGGGTCTTCAAACCTTCTTGATTCCTTTGTTATGGTTTTCATTGATGATATATTGATTTATTCACATAGTAGGGAGGAGCATAAGGGTCATTTGAGGGTGGTGAAAAGATTGAGGGAGGAGAAATTATATGATAAATATGATAAGTGTGAATTTTAATTGAAGGAGTTTGCATTCTTGGGTCATGTGATGTCGGGGGAAGGTATAAAAGTTGATCTCAAGAAAACTAATGTGATTAAGAATTGGCCTAGACCATTGACCCAGTCGAATATTAGAAGCTTCTCGGGCCTTACTGTTTACTATAGAAAATTTGTGAATGAGTTCTGCTCCATTGCTTCACCTATGACCAAATTAACTCAAAAAAAGGTTAAGTTTGTGTGGACCGATGAATGTGAGAGAAGCTTTCAAACACTGAAGTATAGGCTTGTGTCCGCTCCTATATTGTCACTAAAGGATGGGCTTGAGCGTCTTGATATGTATTATGATGCATATAGAGTTGATGTGGGTTATGTTCTAATGCAAAATGGTAAGTTCATAGCCTATTCCTCTTGACAACTCAAGATACATGAAAGGAATTACCCTACCCATGATCTAGAGTTAGCCGTCGTTGTGTTTGTATTAAAGATTTGACGTCATTATTTGAATGGGTGAATGTTGATTTATTCACCAATCATAAGAGCCTCCAATATGTCTTTACTCAAAAACATCTCAACCTAAGACAAAAAAGTTGGCTAGAACTTCTTAAAGACTATGACATGAGTGAGCATTATTATCCGGGTAAGGCAAATGTGGTGGCAGATGCTTTTAGTTAGATGACCATGGGTAGCCTAGCTCATGATGATGGCGGTTATAGGAAAATGTCTAGGAATGTGCATAGATTTGCTAGATTAGTGGTTAGGTTGGAAGAGGTTGGTGATGATGGTTTGGTTGTTGTTTATGGGTCTAAGTCTTCCTTGGTTGATGAGGTGATAGCAAAATAAGATCTTGACTCTTCCTTGCTTAAATTGAAGGCCTTGGTGAAAGAGGGCAAAGTAGAGGTTTTCTCACATGTGGGAGATATGCCCTTAGGTACCAAGGTAGGTTGTGTGTGCCTTGTATTGATGGTTTGAAGGAGAGGATACTTGATGAGGCCCATAATTATTCTTATTGTATCCACCTCAGTTCCACTAAAATGTATAGAGACTTGAGAGATGAGTTCTGGTGGGGAGGCATGAAGAGGGACATTAACAAATTCATTTTCGGATATCGTAGTTGTCAACAAATCAAAGACGAACATCAAAGGCCAGGTGGCCTAACCCAAGAAATAGAGATTCCCACTTGGAAGTTGGAGGTGATTAATATGGAGTTTATGGTTAGGCTGCGAAGACTAGAAAAAGTTTTGATTCCATTTAGGTCGTGGTTGATAGGATGACAAAATCCGCTAACATTCTACCGGTTAGGACTACATATGGGGCTGAAGAGTATGCAAGGTTGTATATCCATGAGTTTGTGAGATTACATAGGGATCATTTATCCACTTTATCAAATCGTGGTTCCCAATTCACTTCACACTTTTGGAGGTCTTTTCAAATGCGTCTTGGTATAAAAGTTCACCTTAGTACGACCTTTCGCTCTCAAACAGATGGCCATGCCAAAAGGATAATTCAAACCCTTAATGATATCTTTACATCATGTGTATTAAAGTTAAGGGGTAGTTGGGATGACCATCTAAGTTCAATTGTACTTACATTCAACAATAGCTATCACTCTAGCATCAGTAGGGCTCCTTTTGAGGCTCTTTATGGGAGATATTGTAGATCACCAGTTAGTTGATTTGAAGTTGGAGAGGTAGATTTATTGGGACTAGATTTGTTTATGAAGGCTCTTGAGCAGGTTAGGAATATTAGGGAAAGGTTGAGAACAACCCAAAGTTGTCAAAAATCTTATGTCGATGTGAGAAGAAGAGACCTTGAATCCAAAGTGGGAGATTGGGTTTAATTGAAGGTTTCTCCAATGAAAATGAGTGGTCTATTTTAGTAAAAAGGGGAAGTTGAGTCCAAGATATGTTGGTCCTACTGAGGTCGTGAAGAGGGTTGGCAAGGTAGCTTATGAGTTGAAGTTGATTAGTAAGATGAATTTTGTTCATCTGGTGTTCCATGTCTCAATGATGAGAAAATATGTTGGTGACCCTAATGTTATTTTGCCTCTTGATGTTATGGGTATTGTTGAGGATAACTTGACTTGTGAGGAGGTTTCGGTTCAGATCCTAGATAGGCAAGTGAAGAGATTGAGGAACAAAGAGGTGGCATCCCTTAAGGTCCTTTGGAGAAACCAACAAATCGAAAGTGCTACTTAGGAGGCTGAAGTGGACATGCGAAAGCTGTATCCTTATTTTTTCTACTCCACTTAAGTCTAAGGTACTAATTTTAACTCCTCTATATGATTTCAAGTATTATTTTTGGGCCTCTATGTCATTCATATGCATTCATGTTTATTTTGGCAAATCATGATGAATTTATGCTCGTGTTGAGGTTTTTAAAATGGTGTTTGGAATGTGAGGGTTGCATTTTAGTTGGTATTGATTTGGTTATGATCATTCTTGTCTTGTACGTCTCTTTTACATTAAGGGATGAATGTTCCCAAGGGAAGATATTGAAACAACTCCAAAAAGTGTCCAGAAATATGCCACGCAATGCCCAAAATTTTAGATTCCACGTATTTCAAAATTCATTTGCTATTTCAAAAATCTGACTTTGTATTCTTGTTCAGGGTGTTAAAATTAAGGGAAGAAGGGTCTAACCAAGATTTTAGAGCAATCAAATCACAATTTCAAATTTCTAAAGTTCAATTTCCAATGAAGATCTGCAAGATAACCGCAATGTGCAGCTGTCGCAGACATGTGTTAATTTGGCCTCCATGATAAGTCCACATCGCGGACATGTGTTCTTCACTATGAGTGATTTCTATCTCGGTCCAAGGCTTTGGGGTCTTGGGCCTAAGTTTTTCCAAATGTGTTTTTACCTATAAATAGCCTTATTTCACCCTCATATTATTCCAAACATTTCCCAATACTCCCCAAAACACTTAGCCATATTTTCACTTCAAAATTCAATTCTCAAAAACCCTTATCCTAAGATAAGGTTCTCCTTCAAGGTTCTTGTTCAAGCTTCAAGTCTCCATCTTCAAGTTCATCTATAAGATAAGGTATGTAGGGTTTTTATATAGGTTCCTTTCACCATGATACCCAAGCCTTCTTTTACATATATTGCATAATTTAAAGTTGATTTACAAATGGATTTTGATCATTATGAAATTCACTGCACACTATTATTATGTTAAAGCTATGTAAAGTTGTGACTATTTTGCTATGTTTTGAGCTATATATCTTGGATCTATTGTAAGATTTGATGAGGGGTTTTGATGTATATGTCTTGAGAGTATTGAAATGTATTGATTGATAGTTTTACAATGGATTTTGCTGAATGATTTCATCTTTAATTTTCATGGTTTTATACTACCATGTCACACCCTCTAAGTGTTTGATAAAATGTCCGAATGTGTTTTATTGAGAAGTTAAAGCTCCAAACCATGAGAGATGATATTAATGACTATTTTATTATGAAATGAGCTTATGCACATGATCTACTCTATATAAAGTGTTGCATTAGACCATACCCAATTCGGGGAGACAAGAGCCTGGGTAACCATGTTGGGCGTTTATACTCATCAACCATGCGAGGGGTCACCATGTTGATAAGGTGTGATGATCAGCAACTATGTGAGAGGTTTATACCATACAACCACTAAGGGGTTAGTAGATTGAATACCTAGGTCGGTCTCTTCTACACATATGATATCCTATATGAACATAAGTTACTTAAGCATGTTTTACTTAAGCATTGATCAAAGATGTCATATCGTATATTATGCCTATTGCTTAATATTATGCATTTTGATTATGATGCCTATCTATTGTAGCATTGTATCCTACATACTTAGTACAGTCAAATGCACTAAGGCATACTTTATGCCTACATGATGCCACCATGTAGGAACCGGTGACCAAGTTGATCATGCTCTTCCACGTGGATAGTTCGGGGCTACTTAAGCTAGTTGGTGAGTCCTCTACTTCGGGGACCTTAGTTTACTCTTTCTCTCTTATTATGTATTGAGACACATTTCTTTATGTTCTGTTTGACTATGAGGGTGAGCCTGGTTGCTTTGTCTTGGCCCCCGCTCTTATCTATGTAGTAAAGGTGGCTATTGTACATGTTATCTATCTATGATATGAGTTGACTCTTGTATCTTGATTATGATGATATGGAAGTGTTTCCCTTAGCACTGGTTTCCCCGTTCTTTTATCTTTTGATGCATGATTTATTATTTCCGTGACCAAGGATTTGTAATGATGCTCTAAAAGGCTTACTTGAGGTCCCTTCGAGTTCCCTTGCGCTGTGTCACATATAAGCCATAGGCTTGGGTCGTGACATTTGTACTACTACCACTTGTCTTATCAATAGCTATCACTCTATCCTTTAAGATAGCCAACTCCTTCTTGTGGTAGTTAATCATGGACTCGAGCCTATCTATCCTCAATGTGTGAGCCTCATTTAGCTCATGCTACTTTGCCTCAGACTCAACATATGGTTTCAGAGCCTTGGCTATTTCTTCCTCAACTAACTTGGGCACAAATAACTGGAACTTTGTGGCCTGAAGATCAATGACTTTGGCTAGGCTGCTAATCGGGTAAATAGTATCTCTAAAGAGTGGGGGTTAGTCATATATTGCCTATGCATTTTTGGTTGGAATAGGAGAAGAGAGTGTAAAGTAGAGGAGGAAGAAGAAATAACTGCTTCCGCGCCTAGCTCTGCAGTGCCAGACTCGAGGGCCTCAACACCAACAACTAGCATTTTGTCAGCTAGCTTCTTCCTAGCCCTTTCCTCTTTATCTCTCAGGTACTTAGCCTTAAACTGTATAATATTAGTGGATGTCGAAGGAGTCACTTAAATATCGGTCTTTTCATTCCTTGGGAATTTATCCCTTCTGCACAATGTAATGAGAAGATTGGGAAAGGGTAGTGAGGTCTAGACTTGCTTTGCCTTCGTGAGGATTTCAGGAGCAATGATATCATGAAGACTTAGCCTTTTGTGATCCATGATACTCCCAACCAGTGCCACCTTAGCCTGTTGAAGCACCGATTCCTTTTGTGTCACGAATAAGTCACTATTTATTAACCTAAACCAAAATCTTGCCAGAACATTCATCTCCTTCTTTTCAACAGTGGGTCCCCCCTCTAACCAAGAGTGACTTGGAATCCCAATCATTAGAGCCAATAATGCCTTCAAATTATCAAATGTTTGCACTTTCATCATCTTTTCTATGTTATTTTTATTCCTATCCACACATCCCAGGATATCATTGATTTCAGTTTGCTTGCATAAGACTTGCACACCCTATACTTCCACAACATCAAGGGGTTTGAACAACAACTTTATCCTACTCTTGTTCTTTGGAATGGCCTTGTCATAGGCCTCATAAAATTCTTGGACCAAGGCAGGCATGTATGGATCTCGACGTTTGGTGAACAGTTAGAAATTATGGAACTTGAGGGTCTCTCAAACCTTTGGATGTCTATCAATCACCCCATCAGTGGATAATTGTTTCTCCTCCAAAATTGTTTGCTTTCCCACTGCTCTAAGTCTTTTTAAATGTCTTGGGCCATTACTTCCCTAATCCTTTGGGATGTCTGAAGTAGGGGATCATGAATGTCTTTTGACCTGGCCTCACTCCAATCCTTTTAGTGGCTTTAGACTTGGCCTTACTCCGGTCTTTTTTGAAATAGGCTTCGCAGTAGGATTTTTGGAAGGTCTAGATCTCTCCTCCTCCTCCTTTGAGATGGTCCAAGTTATATTGAGTCATATATCCTCATCACTAGTTATTTCTTGCCGCTCAACTAATATTCTTTTTCCTTTACCTCATACCTCTTGTTGAGGCCGCTTGGATCTTCAATCTGCTCTATTAGGAGCTATGATAACCCCCTAGCCACTCTAGATCCATCACGCATGATCTATTCCTTAGGTTTACCCATTTATGCACTATATTGATCTCCAAACACTTTTTATAGGTATTATTAATACAATCAAGCAAAAGAATTGATCATACATAAAAGATTTAGGATAGATAGGTCAAATAGACTGTGGATCATACTGGGAGAATCGCCAAGCTGATTCGGTGGTCAAACAGGCCATAGCTTCTTTGCATAGATTTCAAACTTCGGATCACTGCTAGTTTTGGTGACA
The DNA here is from genome assembly GCA_025642045.1 of Solanum sejunctum. Taxonomy (NCBI): domain Eukaryota; kingdom Viridiplantae; phylum Streptophyta; class Magnoliopsida; order Solanales; family Solanaceae; genus Solanum; species Solanum sejunctum. The sequence goes on from JAOTQJ010052585.1 coordinate 15,050, forward strand.
CTCATGCTTATAGCGATATGCCAAATTGATGCAGTGAGGAAAAAGATTCATCATGAAAGTTGTAGCAATCACTTAAGAAGAACAACCAATTAAGGTGGTGTATTTGTCAATTGGGCACATCGCCAAATGCACTTATATTGTCAAATTGATCAACATCGGTAGTGACTACCAAGGCCCTTATCCATTCACTAACACTTCAAAAATTTTCACAGATCACATGGATGAAATTCATATACTAACCCGCCATAACACATAAATTCATGCACAATTATTGATTATCACTAGCACATGGTATCCATGGCTATACACTCGATCAAACGATGACTTACCCTTAAGAATAATGTTACCTAATCTATCGTAGGAAAACTTAAATAGCTTAAAGAAGATCAAGTATTACTCAGAGTTCACCCATTGCCCATAAAAGCAATCAATCCAACAAACACACAGTTTCAAGAACACATTCATATAACCATGGTATGGTTTCAATTGAACACATTCAAGAATTATATTAAGCATAAAATTTGGGGCCAAACCCACAAACAATTCATCATTGAGTAATAAACCCATCATTCATGAACCTAACACAACTCACACGCACACCCAATTTTAAAATTCACTAAAGAATTCCAAAACCCGCGATAAATCATTCATATAAGCAACAAAGGGTTTAAAAGTAAATCTAATACCCACTGAATTCCCAATAAGATTTTCAAAGTTTAAGGAATGATTATCATATTACAAAACTTGATCATCTTCGCAAACAGTGGTATTCATCAAAAGAACTAAAATAAGGGCTAAAGACATACCTTTTCAGTAGTGAGACACAATGAAACCATTAGTGATGCCCTTCAATGAATATCCTCAAACCTCTTTATGAAAAAGTTTTCAAAGAAAAGAAAAAAGAGGGGTATTCGCGTGCAAGGGAATTGAAAAGGTGGGAAGGTAGAAAGTGAAAGGGCCAAGGCATTTGAAAAGCCTTATGTAGGTTGGTGAGTGTGCATGTTCGGCAACACCGAACAACACTGCCTAGCATGATTGGCATTGTCTTGAGAATGATAGGGATTGCCCTTTCTTATAGTAAGCTTACCTTGCCATCTACTTTTAAGCATAGTGAAATGGCCCATCACTAACCAGAATCAGTGATTCAACAATTGGACATTTTGCTCGCCAAATTCGATAGAACCTCAAGAGTCACCACTCGACCCAATGTGCGATCGAATTTATGATCGCCAATATGGATTGGTGATACACTAAGTAGTCCATCTTTGTCTCCCATATCAACTTACCATCCCTATTTTTATTTGTTAACCCTGCATAATTCAACACCCATTATTCAAACTTAAAAGCAGTAAAATACTAACCTTGGGTTGCCTCCCAAGCAGTGCCTTAGTTAATGTCATGGCACGACATCATTCTTCTTCACTTCAAGTTATTGCCGATTGTCCCATTAATGAAAATACCCCAGGATCATCTCTCAATTTCAAAACTTTGTATATTCTAAAAACAACATCCTTATCATTAACTCTAAATTTAAGATCTCCACAATCAACATCTATGACAACTTGCCCGGTGGCCAAGAACGGCCTCCCTAAGATTATTGGCACATCTGTGTCCACCTTGCAATCCAAAATCATAATGTTTCCAAAAAGGATAAATTTATCCACCTTCACCAACACATCGTGTAAAATTTCTACTAGTGTTTTGTTAGATCGAGCTATATTGGGATTGGTAAGGAAATTTCCAACCCTAATTCCTCAATTATGGCTACAAGCACGAGATTTATATTTGCCCCGAGATCACACAGAGTTTAACGAAATTTTGAGGCTCCTATTGTGCATGGAATGATGAATATCCCTGGGTCTTCTTTCTTTGCTACCAATTTTTGTGTCAAGATTGCACTGCAGTTGTCAAACACTTCAATTGTCTCATACTCAAGAGTCCTCTTCTTTGTCAACAATTCTTTCACAAACTGAGCAATCAATGCTACAATAAGCAGAACATTTATTAACTATGAGTTGAACATAGAAACAATCTTTTGAAAATTAGCATCCCCCTGTTTCTTCTTCAACCTCTGTGGGAATGGAAGATCAACATTGACTTGAGATATTTTCGACTTGTCAGTTATACTTTAATTTTTGGGGAGAGTTTTCTTCGCGCTCATTGCATTCTCGCCACTCTTATCTTGCTTATTGCTCTCAGGATTGCGGAGACATCATCACCTTCAACCTGAGCCCTATGTTTGTCATCTTCAACAACAATCACATCTTCTTTTTCTTTTACTTCTTTTAGGCATTCTTCAATAATAAGTAATGGTTTAGTTCCTTCAACCACTTTTTCGTTCTGAGTAGTATGGCTAAATGCTATGTATCATTCCCTTTTGGATTAGCCCCCATGTTACTAGGTAGACCTCCTTCTGGACGTTGATTTAGATTAGTTGAAATATTCTCGAGTTAAATCTCTAAATGCTTAATAGATGCTAAATGAGATGTCACATTTTGAATCAGCTAAGAAAAAATCAGATTTCCTCTCCTTTAAAACCTTATTAGAGGCTTCCATCTTACTTATGATTCGGTGAAAGCATATCCTTGGTTCAAGGATTTTCTTGATTAACCACTGGTTTAGCAGGCTTCACCCAATCATGATGTGGAATGTAACTATCTCCATCACGGTTTCTCCAACCCCCAATTGAGGTTGGTCAGTCCATGCATGATCTTGCCATCTAAAGTTGTTGTTCCAACCTTTTTTCTTGGGTGGCCTTAGAAAAGCTGACAGAGAACCCACCATTTAATTTTTCATTGAATGACATTCTTAGTTGTAACTACCTTCAAATAGTCCACCCCCAAATATCACATCTCTGGTAGCTCACGTACCATTCACACTATTATGATTTCCTTCCGTGACATGTTTGGTCAAAAAGTCAAGCTGGGCTAACATCTTAGCTATGTTCTTATCCCTTTATTAATCTTTAACAAGTTATTCCTTTGTAGGACCTCTATGGCATGAAGGTACCATGTCATCTATTTTGTACAATGCTCAATTAATTTTTGTCATTCCATCCAAAAGGTTGCAAGCTTTAGTGAATGTTTGAGACATTAGGCCTCCTCATACTAATTGATCAGCTACTCCTTTGTTTAAAGCATCAAGGCTAACGTAAAAGCATTACAAGAGCATATGATCTAAAACTCCATGGTTAGGGCACTGAAGCAAGAGCTTCCAAAACTGGAGTCATTTCATGCAACGGCTCACCTTCTAGCAGCTTAAACTTCTCAATTCTCCTTCTCATTTTTATCATCTTTAAGGTAGGGAAAAATCTTTCAAGGAATGCATTTTGGAGCTCCTCCCATAAAGTAATAGAATTATGAGGTAGCTCCGCTAGCCACCTCAGGACCTCTCTAGTGATGAAGAAAGGAAATAACTTTAGTCGAATGGCTTCCTAACTCACTCCCCTAAAGTTGAATGGGAGACATATATAAACAATATTCCTTAAGTGCTCATGATGATCTTCATGGAAAGCCCTCTGAATAACGGAGGAGTTGTAACATAGTGTTCGTTATATGAAAATTAACTCCTCCGACCAATGGGGGTAGTTGGATAGCACCAGTCCTCCCAACATGATCCCAATTAACATCTTGCATACCGTTCAAGTCTCTAACATTCTCACCATGAATGCTTTCATCATCCAACATCTTTACCCCTATTTTTTAACAACAAAAATAGTTCCAACTACAAGAACAAATCTCAAAAAATACTTCTACCATTAACACACCATTTCCACAATAATGGCGCCATTTTTGAGGTCGCTCAACCCGACTACTCAAAGGCAGAAGGGGCGGTAGTCATAAGTGTAGTAACCTAACATTAGAGGATGGGATCAATCCCATAGGTAATCATTGTTCAAGGCGAAAGTTATTTGTTGGACTAAGTAATTGTAGGACCTGGGGGGTTGCAATAATTAAATATCAGTGTTCAGCGAAACAAGTTCTAAGTAACAGTTTAAGCAACTATTATGGGAAGATGTTGTGGATGTGCAAATATAGGAACTAATCTACCAAATAGTTCTAGCTACTTGACTAAATGAGTTGATATTGAGTGAATAAGGTAGATTGCTTGTAACCTAAATCACATATGATACATGGGTTTGTATGAATCAACTAAAAAACCAAACACGGACCGCTGAGGACAAGGTTATCCTAAGAAGCCTAAATAAACACCCTAATACCTTGGCTATTGAATCCATGATTGTGTACTTCAACTGAAACCCTAAGAGGTTTTTGGCTATTATATCCATTCCACACTCTCATAGTTCTTGCTAACGTAATAATAAGAGATCAAAAATAAAACCCCAAGTTTGCAATCTTGAAATTTATAAATTAAACTATGAAACAAATATAAATTCACCCAAATCAACTATAGATAAGTCAAGATATCACAGACCCAATAGATAAATCAAAGACCCATATAAAAAGCACATCCCCACATGAGGGTTTTAGCCACACATGCTAAAAGTTAAAGATTGAATACCATACATAGGAGCAGAAGTCATGGTAAAACCAAGATTGAATATAAATCAGTTAATTACCACGAGCCAATAATCTTCAATTTGATGCCCAAAAGCTTCAAAACCCTAACTTCCCTTATACTCTAAGAAGAAACTTCTATGTACCACTACTAATACTACTATCGAATAATTGTTCTGATATGAAATGAACAGATAACGTGCAATGTCCTTTCTAAAATTGCTTATATACTCAGTACAAATGTGTGAAAGTTTCTACTATGAAATGTCGTTTGGCAGTCAAGGCTGACCATCACTGAGCACTCTGACGATGTGCTGAATGTGCGCGTGACCACTTTCCTGTGCATCTTTATAAGGCTTTCTCCACTGCAACTTTAGGCAATGATTTTTTACTCTATCTATCTAATTTTATGACGCACCAAAATTTTTTTCATATCACCTTTCTGTTAGTGTTTTGGGACATTGGGTGCTGCATTTTTAATCGATCACTTATGCATTTTGGCAGATCGTCGAGTGTGCTTTGCGATATCAAATTTGACTGCCTTCTTGACTTGACCTAGAATATTGGTTGTTGAATATATAGAAGATATTCATGAGTGTTTGGTAGATCATTGAGAATGTCAGTGACATCACTTTTCATTGCCTTTTTGTTCTTTTGCTCACTTTTTAAGATTCCACCAAGTCTTGTCCATTTGTGCACTCTTAACTCCATTTTCTATCATGGCACATGCATATTTGTTAAAAGTTGGAAATAATATCACACTATGGGAAATGTTTCCTTGTAATCTATCCTCAAAATAAGTTTGAAATAGGAACTCATCTGTATACACATCCATAGTTATGATAAGATAATTGATGCACCACGTGGTCGCTGATATCATATGATGTGCTTCTAAAATATAATATTTTTGAATCTTAAAACATTGAATGTTATGTGTTCTCAAGGCGATGTTAGTAGGTTTGATGTGTTTTTGTGTATAATTTTCATGATTCCAGGAATCGGGATAATTTTTGGCACAGTCTACAGAATTAAATTTTTTGATGATTTATGGAGTAGTCTACAGGCCTTGTTTTGTCCACAAGCTATAGGATGAGTCGTGGGTCAGATCCAATGAAAGGCCAATTTTCAGGTGTTGAAATGTAAGAGTTGCTAGACGATCCATAGAATGCTTTACGACTCATATTTGAGTTTGTAGGTGAAAGATTAGAAAATATGTTAAGTGCTGAATTGTTATCAGATGAGGTCACCTACAAGTTGTTTGTCAGATGACGAGTCATGGATAAGATCGTGCCTATAGGTTAAAGATAGCTTTTCTAAAGTGCACACTATGAACCTTAAGTACAGACTGTGATTCCATTTACGACCCGTAACCTTGTTTATCCGAGTTGCTGACTCTAATTGTCCTATTTTATTTTGGATTTGGTTTTTACTTATTATAAATAGTTTTTTTTTGGTTTTTTTAAGAAAGGGGATGACCCGAGAGAAAACAGAACATTCAAACTTCATACTTTGATTATTTTTTGGGATTATTATATTGTGATTTCTTGTGGAGATTTTGGATTTCCTATTATTCAATTCATCATTATTAGTGTTTATTTATGCTTTCATCCACAATGATCATGTATAACTAAATCCACAACTAGGCATATGGGAACCATGCAGAACAAACGAAATAAAATTAGATAATCTATAATTTTTGGAATGTTTGCATGCGTGTATTAATTATTCTTTGCTTAAAATAATTTTTAACATGGCCAATATTAGAACTCACCTAATTCTTACTCACTAGATCAAGGGGGTAATGAATGGGATAAGGGACAATTAATAGGATACGATGTAATTCCTCTCATTTACTTAACCTAACCGGTTCAATGGATAGTTGTACTGGAACAAAAGGTAAGGGTTACTAATGCAACACAATAGGGATGGATCAAATCACATAGTAAAATTTTCCTCTCTCCTAGATCAAAGTGTTGGGTAAACATAACTTTCCAGTTCTGCATATTACACACTAGAAAAGGTTAATATTTTCTGACTATACTGAATTAGGAAATCATGGGGAACACAATACCTTAGTTCATTCTCTCATTGATTTCACGATACTTGCTCTTACTAACTTGCTTTTAGTTTAGGTTAAATTATTTCACTTTATAACCCGCCTCCCCCTTCGGGAGATAAATATATTAACTCAGTCGAATCACTCAGAGTTACTCCAAGTCAGATCGTATTACCTTTGGGATCAATCCTAACCTTAGTTAGGTTATATACTTTGACAGCCACCGCTTATACCTTCATTAAAAGGTCTAGTTAGACCATCTTTAATGTATGGGGTGGAGTGTTGGCCAATAAAAATGGACATATTCAAAAGATGCATATCGCAGAGATGAGGATATTAAGATGGATGTATGGTCACACCAGGAGTGATAAGATTAGGAATGAGACCATTTGGGAGAAACTAAAGGTGGTCCACATGGATGATAAGATGAGGAAAGAGAGATTGTAATGGTTTGTACATGTGTAGAGAAGGAGTATCGATGCTCCTGTTAGGAGGTATGAGAGGTTGGTTTTGGGAGGTACACGAAGGGGTAGAGGTAGACCAAAGAAGTATTTGGGGGTGGTGATCAAAGAAGATATGACAAAACTTGATTTTACCGAGGACATAAACTTAGATAGAAAGGAATGGAGGTCACTAAATAGAGTAGCAGGCGAATTGGTGGTAGGGTTAGGTGGATGTCTGGCCTTGGGATATAGTAGGGTAGTAGGATTAGTTCTATTTTATATCATGTGTTGTCATTATCTATTGTATGTGTGTTAATTTTATCATATATAGTTATGTGCTTTTCATTTTTAGTCGCCCTTTTTATTCCCTTTTCATTCCTTTCCTTTTTGTCATATCTAGTTTATTTTGCTTATGGGTTTTTGAGACAAGGATTCCTAGAAAATAGCCTCTATTTTTATGAGGTAGTGGTAAGGTCTGCGTACATTCTAGCCTCCCCAGAACCCAATTGTGAGATTCCACTGGATATGTTGTTGTTGTTTGTTGCTAGGGTATACGACTTTTAGACTAGTTTAATTAAGGTGATTTCTGAATTAGTCCTTATTTTCATTATTCTACATTTTTTGTCGTTTTTGTTTTGTTTCAGCATACAAGTGTAGCGTATGCCTAGAACTTGTAGTTGAGGCAATCCATTGACTCTGTTTGACCCAGAGATCAAGCAAACACTAAGAAGAATGGACCAAGACAATGTTGCAAACAATCTTGCAAATCTTGCTCAGTATCTGAATAATAACCCACTACCACTGAGGATGTTAACTAACTACCTCAGGGTCTTCAAGCTACTTCTAACACATGTAATCAATATAGGCTTAACCTACGGCGTTAGATGTCACCAGAGATATTGTTCTACCTACATTACTGGATCACACAAACTTTGTTATTTCTAGTGGGTTATTACAAATTTGTTGTAGAATAGACAGTTGTTCATGAGCTCACCATCGGAGGATCTACATAAACCATCCACACAATGTTGTCTTGGTAGGCAAAAGTATGATACGAAACTAAAATCAATCCATGGATGTCGTTAGACTCTGTGTTTTCCCATTGTCTCTTAGAGGAAAAGCGACAGTATGATTATCCAAACTCCCACAGAGTTCTATCACCAGTTGGGCTGAAATACATAAGGTTTTTTTAGAGAGGTTATTTTTGAGGTTGAAGAAGCTGAATTTGAAGGATCACATCAACAAATTTGACCAGTTTCTTGGTGATTCTATCAGTACCACATGGGACAGATTTACAAAGTGTTTGAGGAGTGTTTTATGTTGCTCAAACCGACTACTCAAAGGCAGAAGGGGTGGTCATCATTAGCTTATTATCCAACTTTAGAGGTTAGGGTCGAATCCCATAGGGAATAATATGTCGGCGAATGAGTGGAGCAAGGACCTATGGATTCTAGATTTTGACTCAATAGGTGAGTACCAACCAAGAATTCTAACTAAATTAGCGGTAAACCAAACTAACAGCAACTCCTAAAAACAATTGGGAAAGGATTGATCAAGTAAGGGAACCAGGATATGGGAATTAATCAAAATTCAATCGATCCATCACACTTAGCATCAAAGTGATCATATAGGTAGGTTAGGTATCTTATAATCATCCAGGCTAGAAGTATGATGTTTCTCAAGAGCCAACTATGACATCTCGTGTGAAATTCTCAGTGACATACATGGCTTGAACACCAAAAAAGCAAAACTCCTAAGACCTTAGCTGTTGAGTCCCTTTTGAGTCTCTCAACTTATAAACCCATGGCTATCATGCAATTTTCCCCCTCAACTACACTTTCTGATGTTGCCCAAGCTATACCTCTTATTTGAAGGCTAACGTAGTCATTGTCAAGATATATAACCTAATCGAGGTTAGGGTCGATCCCACATGGATTAGGATAGACTTAGAAGAATGAAAAGCAATTCAGGTGAATTAACCGACTTATGTCCACAAAAGGGTGAGGGGGTTTGTAAAAGCTATGAAAAGTAATCCTAAACTAAGACAAGTGTGAAATCATATGAAGAGTAACTAAGGTATTGTGTTCTCTATGAGTCCCTAACTTTGTATTACTAGATAATCAAATTCTTTTCGAGCATGTATCATGTAGAACAGTAAGTTAAGTTTACCAAATCCTTTGATTGTCATGACCCAAGCCTAGGTCCTAGACATGACCATCAAATGGGGAAATCGAAGGGATCCCAAACAAGCCTCATAGCTTATCATTACACATCCTTGGTCATAAAAGCAATTAAAATAATATTGAGAAAAAAGTATAAGTAAGGGAATTGGGACTAAGGGTACCTTCATATGATAACATCAAGGAACAAGAGTGTCAAGACTCATAACTTAGATACATATCATGTCCAACAATTCCTCTACTGCATAGATAAGAGCGGGGGCCCAGAAAAGCAACCGGGATCAACATCATAGTCAATACATTACAAACAAAAAATAGTCATACTACATAACAAGTGTTCATAAGCAATGTCTCCGAAGTGGAGGACTCACAAATAAGCTTGTAGAACAATCGAACTAGCCAAGTGGAGGAGGAAGAGGAGGATCAAGCGGTGCACCGGTTCCTATATGGTGATATCATGTAGGCATTGAGTATAGATTAATACATTTGAATGTACTATGTATATAGGATGTAATGCAACAAATGATAAGTATCATAGATAAAATGCATAATCATAGGTAATAGATAGCATACTAGCAATATAACATGTATTGATGATGCTTAAAGTAAAATCATTCTTTTCTAGAACATAATATGAGTGTTAGGAGTTACCATTATAGTATGAGCCAAGGCCTACTATCCCCTTGGATAGGCGTATAAGGTACAAACTCATTCATAAGGTTGATGGAGTACAAACCCCCCAACAGGTTGATGGAGTACAAATCCCCCAAAGGGTTAATAGGACAAACTCCCAACAAGGTTGATGGGTACAAAAACCCAACAAGGTTACTCAGGCCTAACACCCCCAAATTAGGAGATTGAGGTACTAACCCCTCAACAATGTAACCCAGACCTATAACCTCCCGAGCTAGGCTTAGTCATCCCTAAGACTATAAAGATAATATGATATATATACACTCCTTTCATCATCATATACACAAATTCCCATTCATCATCATTCTGTCATCATTTCACATCATCTAATCATAATTTCATCATCATAAAGTCATTCAACTCACAAGACATGCATACACCCTTCAATTCATCAAGAATCCATAATCAGACGTTTTATCAAACACTTAGAGGGTGAGTAGTACTAGTTTAAAACTATGCAATTCAAGAGTGAAATCATGTAAAAAAACTCAATGTAAAACCTTGAATAGATATTTGGTAACACCCTAAGCAATATACATTAAAATCCTTCATCAAATCTCATAATAGATTTTAGATTCATAACTCCAAACATAGTAAAACAATTACAATTTCATGAAGCCCAACGTAGTGTGCAGTGAATTTTATAATAAGTAAGACCCACGAGAAAATCCACTTTAAATCATGTAATTTTCAATAAAAGGATACTTGGGCATCATGGGTGAAAGGAACCCATGAAAGAAACCCACATCCCTTGGCTTTGTAGATGAATTTGATTAAGATTGAAGATGGAGACTTGAAGCTCGAGGCAATCCTTGTGAATCCATAAATAGTTTTGAGACTTGAGTTTAGGAGTAAAGTATTTGGCCAAGTATTTCAATGGTATTGAAAAATATTTAGAATGATATGTGAGTGAAAAATGGCTAAGTGTAGGTATTTTTACGTTTGGGAAAACTTACACCTAAGACTTCAAATTATTGGACTGTAAGAAAAATAACTAGACAAAAGATATACATATTTTTGTTGTGGATAGGATGCAGTAATAGATTTTCTTCATTTGCGTGCCCTTGGCATGATGCGCCAGGGGTGCGAAAAGCTCTCTAAAAATCGTCACTTGCAAAATTGAAATTGCTAATCATTTGCTCTTATATCAGGGTTAGACCCATTCCCCACTCAAAATGGCCTTCTGTACAAGAATATGAAGTCAGATTTTTGATATCACATACGAATTTTGAGATATATAGAAATTACGATTCCAAGCACTTTCAAGGCACATTTTCGAGCACTTTTTGGGGTCACTACAACATCTTCCCCTTGGAAACTTTCATCCCCAAATGTCAAAGAGACATATATGAGAGACACAAACATGATGCTTTCAGCCCATATAGAGATGCAACAATGCACTTAAACATCATTTCAAAAATCTCATCATAAGTGTAAAATCATCATGAGCTTGTCAATTTAAACATGAATATATGCAATGATATGAGGGTTGAGCTTAAGGATTGAGATCATATAAAGGACTTAGTTTATTACCTTAGGGTTGCGTAGAGTGAAAAAGGTAAGGATATCACTTTTGCATGTCCGCTTTGGCCTCCCAAGTAGCACTCTCAACTTGTTGATTCCTCCAAAAGACCTTAACTGAACCCACCTCTTTATTTCTCAACCTCTTCACTTGCATATCCAAAATCTGAACTGGAACCACTTCATACATCAAATTATCTTCAACCACCCCTATAATATCAAGAGGCACAATAGTAGTCAGATCATCCACACATTTTCTCAACATAGACAAATGAAATACTGGATGAAACAAATCCATTTCCCTAGGCAATTCCAACTCATAAGCTACCTTACCAACATTTCTCATAACCTTATAAGAACCCACATACCTTGGGCTCTCAACTTTCCCTTCTTACAAAACCGGACCATGATATGCTATCAAAATACAACACATTTGATACCTAAAACAAGGAATTTTGTAAGTTCTTAATGCGATGTTTTATGGTTTTTATGTGTTCTTGTGTTGTTATTGCAGAAAATCTAAGTTGGAATGATTTTTGAGAAAAATTATAGATTTGCGAAAGCCTAGGACATACGATCCCACCTATAAGTCATAGCCCAAGCTACGAGCCGTAGAGTGATCTCGTAGCAGGAAATAAAGACAAAAAATCAAAAATCTGCTAAGTGGAGGTCAGCTTTATGAGGCCATCCTATGAGTCATAGGTGTTGATAAGACTCGTATAGATGGACTCATAGCAGGAAACAGAGAACAAAATTTTGGACCAAAAATTGGAGGCCTAGACTACGAGAGTAACATACGAGTCATATCCCAAGAAATAACTTAGACAAGTGGGTCGTACCAACTGAGTCCAAAATGTCAAGAACCCGTTATGAGATCCTGATTAAGACTTTTATGTCACCCTATGAGTCGTACCTGTGAGTCGTACCATCTAGCAGCTATCTTTTCTGTGTAATATTTAGGGTTATTTTGTAAACACTATAACTACGTCATGTTAGATTTTTTAGAAGAAAGAGAGGAGATTGCAGATATTGAACTTAATCTTTGAACACACTCTCAAGAGTATTTTTAGGATTTTAGCAGATATTGAACTTAATCTTTGAACATACTCTCAAGAATATTTTTAGGATTTTAGCTTAGATTTTTATTTTCTGTTGGAAAATGCACTTTTGGGGAGTGAAAATCTCATATTCTATTCAATCTCAATATATCAAGCTTATGATTTGCAACTTGTGGTGCTATCATTCTTCATTGCTTTGGGTAAAACTCTTAACTATCTTTTGCCTTTGCATCTTTGTTGGTTTTGCTTTAGCCATGAGTAGCTAAGCACCCACAACTTAAGGTTGTGGGAACCGTGGCTAGTTGACTTTATATCATTGGGGTTTTGCATGTATTTTTATTTTCCTTTATTTTTATTATTGTTTTGTGGTGGCCAACATCAAATCTTTCCTACTATCATGATCCTGACCAAGGTAGTGACGAATAGGAAAAGGAAAATAGATGACAGGATTTGATTGATGTGTTCTCATCTAATCAACCGAACCTGACCAAGGGGACGTTGGCTGGGATAATAGGTAATGTTTAGTTGGCACACCATGGTTGCTTACTAAGTGACATGGTGAAATTCGACCTTCACCTTCATAAGATGGTTGGAAGAACCTAAGCTACCATTCTGCATATGAATTTCCAATTGTAGTTATGTTGTCAAGGTTAATCGAGTCAATGAACCATGGGGAACATAATTACCAAGTTATTCCCAAGATTGACTATTTTCTCACATCATAGTATAGTTTTAAAATATTGTTTTTTATTCTTGAATCACACACACACACCATTTAGAGATTCTAGTCATAGATACTCGAAATGATTGATAGTGAATTCTTGTAGTCAAACCCTATATTCCCTGTGGATTCGACCCTAACTTTTAGTTAGGTTAATTACTGATAGCAACTACTTTCTTATTAGAGTTCGAATATCAAATGAAAAATTATGACATCATTGCTGGGGAATACGACTATGTTTTGATTTGATTTCATTATTAGTTAGTTCAAGTATTAATTTCTAGACTCTGTTGTATTTTACTTTTGTTATTGTTTTTGTTGTTTGATTTTAATCGCAGTGTATACTAGGTTAATGCCCAACATAAGGATCCAAGGTAATCCCTTTGCTCAAATAAATTTGGAGATCCACTGACTCTTTAAAAGAATGACTCAAGTGAATGAGGATATCTCCATTGAGGAAGAAATGAATGTGAATGATAATATGGGAAGAGAAGAGCATCCACCACCAAGGGATAATAGGCCACAACTTAGGGACTTTAACAAAAACACTTATAGATTGAATTAGTATCGTTTGAACCCTATGGCCATGGATGTTATGGGTGCTATAGTGCTGCCTTCTTTACCGGATGATGCTAAATTCTTGGTGTCAAGTGGGTTACTTCAAATGCTCCAAAAATGTGGTTTGTCCATAGGGCTACCTTCAGAGGATCCTCATTGTCATCTCTATAATGTGATTTTTTTATGCTAGAGTGTCATGGGAACACAAAATCATTCTCTTGATGCCATTGGTTTGCAGGTGTTTCTATTATCATTAACTGAGAATGCAGCAGTGTGGTTGTCTGAGCTTCCTCCAGGTATAATATCAAGTTAGGCTAAGCCTCAGAGAGTGTTTCTTGAAAGATATTTCCCAAGATCAAAGAAGCTAAATCTCAAAGATCAAATAAACATCTTTGTGCAATTGCGGGTGAGTCTGTTAGTACTACATGGGAGAGATGTACAAAATTCTTAAGGATGGTCCCTGATCACAAGATTGTCGATTATCCCTTGGTTGAGATTTTCTATCAGGCACTTAACAAGAATAGTTAAGCTTATGTCGACACAATTATGGGAGGCATATTTCTTGATTAACCTTTTGCATTGATAGCCACAAGGATGGAGCTATTGGTTAAAGCCAATAGAGCATGGGGTAAATGAGAGTGAAGTGCAATGAAGACTTCTTGTGTGGTCAACATCAACAATGACCAAGCGAAGGTCAATGAAGAGATCATGGAGCAACTTGCCCAATTTCTCACAAGTATGGACTTAGTCTTGAAGCAAAACCAAGAAAGTGTCAAAGCTGTCACTCACCAACCTTCTAAGGCTCCCATTTATGAAGATCCATTCTTTGATGAAGATGCTTGTTTTATGAGTAATCAAGCAGCGGGTTTCCGAAATAACTCGCAAGGGTCTAACTCAAACTATTGAAGGCAAGGTTCCGGGAAACAAGATTGGAACTACAACCATGATTGTGCTTATAAAGATAATCGAGGTGGTTACTATAAAAGAGAGAGGGTGTAAGATTCCGAATGGGGTAGAAGAGATGGTTATAGGAATGGTCCTTATGTGCTACCCTACAACCATGATGTCGTGTCAAGCACTTCTAGGCTTGAACAGATGTTTGACAAGTTGTTGAAGAGAGATGATCACCAACATGAGACCTTGAAGGGAATGAAAGTAGACATTTCAAGTATTAACCAAAAAATAGAGTCTCACTTAGTGGCAATTAAGGAACTAGAATAATAATTTGGGAAAGTTTCTTCACAATTGAACCAATGCCTAAAGGACACCTTACCAAGCAATATGGTTCAAAATTCTAAAAATGAAGGGCATCACATGGAAGTTATGACTCAGAGTGGCAAAAACATTGTTGACCCATTTTTGCCAATGGTTGATGATGGAAGCTACAGGAAGAGGGTAACTAAGGAGATCGTAATGCACAGCACAAAAAGAGAAACCAAAGAAATATAAAACCTTTTCAAGGGCACCACCACCTTTTCGCTAAAGACTTGGGAAGTGAAAAGAGGAGGGAAAGTTTGAATAGTTCTTGGAGTTGCTTAAGAAGTTTTCAGTGGACATCCCCTTAGTTGAAGCTCTTGCGAGGATGCTAGGGTATGCTAAATAGATGAAAGATCGGGTGAAGAAGAAGCAAAAAGCTAGCCAGGACCTCTCCAAAAATTTTCAATTGGTGCAGAAGCGTGAAGATCTGAGTGTATTCACCATACCATGCACAGTTGGGGAATTTCCATTTGCTGGAGTACTATGTGATTTGGGAACCAACATTAACTTAATAACTCTTACATTATTTAGAAAGCTCGATGTGGGCAACCTGATTCTTACAAAGATACGGGTATTGAGGGCAGACAGAACATACAAGAAACCTAAGGGGATACTTTATGATGTGTTGGTCAAGGTAGATAGATTATTTACCATAGTTTTTGTTATACATGATTGTGAGTTGATTTTTCACCTCCTATTATCTTGGGAAGACCTTTTTAAGAAATAGGAAGAGCATTGGTTGATATGAAAAAGAGTGTACTTACTCTCATGTTTGGTGAAGAGACAACTGTATTTCAAGTGGGCCAATAAGATAAAAAGAGTTGTGAGTTTTAGGTTGTATTAATGATTGAAATAAGTGAGGATTATGAAGTGGAGGTTCTGGTTGAGTCGAGGCTGGGACTTGAACCTTTAGCAGCCATTTTGATGAATTTTGATGGTGAAATCATCACTAATTATGAGGAAATGGTAAATGCTCTTGGGGTGTCATTTGGGCCTAAGCGATAGGCCAGGTTGGAGTTGGATCTATGTAACAGGGAAACGCCAACTACAAAGCCTTCTATAGAAGTCCCACCTAAGTTAGAGTTAAAGGCACTACCTGTAAATCTGAAGTATGCATACTTGAGAAAAAACAACATGCAACTAGTCATAATCGTAGTTGATTTAAGTGAATCCAAATAGAGTCCCTCGTCTCTATCCTCAAGCAATTCAAAAGTGCCATTGGGTGGACAATTGCAGATATCATTGGCATATCCCTGGAATATGCACTTACAAGATTCAGCTGGTCAAGGATCACAAACTGAGTAATGAACATCAAAGATGATTGAACCCTGTAATGCAAGAGGTTATACGTTAAGAAATTATCAAGTGGTTGGACGCAAGTGTAATATACTCGATCGCCAACAGTGAATGGGTTAGTCTAGTGCAGTATATTCCAAAAAAGGGAGGTACCACGATGTAGCCTAATGCAAATAATGAGTTGATACCTATGCAGCCAGTCACCAGATGGAGAGTGTGTATAGATTACAGAAGCCTAAATACTTCCACCGAGAAAGACCATTTTCTATGCACTTCGTGGATTAGATTCTTCACAGACTATTAGAAAAAGGATGGTATTATTTCCTTGATGGATATTCTGGGTATAATCAAACTGATATTGTGCTCAAAGATCAGGAGAAAACATCTTTCACATGCCCATATGGTACTATTGCATTTAAGAGAATGCCCTTTAGACTATGTAATACTTCGGCCACATTTCAAAGATGTTTGATGATTTTCTCTGACAGGGTTGAAAGCACTATTGAGGTGTTCATGGATGATTTTAGTATTGTTGGCCAATTTTTTGAAGACTTCCTGTTACATTTGTGTGATGTGTTGCAGAGTATGTTGAGAGCCATTTGGTGCTAAACTAGGAGAAATGTCATTTTATGGTCAAAGAAGGCATTATGCTTGGTCACCAAATTTCAAGCAAGGGAATCAAGGTGGATAAAGAAAAAATAGAGGTTATCGAGAAACTGCCACTACCAATTTCTATGAAAGGCATCAGGAGTTTCCTTAGCCATGCCAGGTTCTACTGCCGCTTCATGAAGAATTTCTCCAAAATCTCACAACCCTTGTTCAGGTTATTGGAAAAAGATGCTAAGTTTGTATATGATGATGCATGCATGCTAGCCTTCGAAGAGTTGAAAAGAAAGTTGACTTCAACACCCATTATTGTGGCTCTATATTGGTAAAAACCATTTGAAATAATATGTGATCCAAGTGGGGTTGTGTTAGGTATGGTGTTGGGCCAACGCAGGGATAGGATTCTACATCCAATCTATTATACTAGCAAAGTACTAAATGTGGCCCAAAACAATTATACAGTCACCGAACAAGAGTTGTTGGCCGTGGTATTTGCCTTTGTACAATTCCTTTCATACTTATTGGGAGCTAAGGTGATTGTACATATAGACCACGCAACACTCAAATATCTAATAGCTAAAAAGGATGCAAAACCAAGATTTATCAGATGGGTACTCCTTTTACAAGAATTCAATTTTGATGTGATTAATAGAAAGGGGTCAGAGAATCAAGTAGCCGACCATCTTTCTAGATTGAAAGATGAATCTTTGGTGAAATTTGACGATGGAATTAACATCAATGATTCATTCCTCAATGACAGAGGTTTGGCAACCTCACATGATCTTATACCTTGGTTCGCAGATTATGCTAACTACTTGGTGAGTGATATAGTGCCTCCCGATTTGAACACCCATCAATGTTGTAAGTTTAACCATGATGCAAAGAAGTTCTTCTAGGATGAGTCATACTTATTTCATGTTTGTGCAGATGGAATCATATGTAGATGTATTCCAGAAATTGAGATAATAAGTATCCTTGAAGCATGCCACTCATTGTTGGTGGATGGCTATCATAGTGGAGCTTGAACTACTCATAAGGTGTTGCAGTGTGGCTACTATTGGTCGTCTATACATCAAGACACCCATGATTATGGTAAGTCATGTGATCAATGCCAAAGAGAGGGCGGTATTTTGCTAAGGCATGAACTTCCGCTAAATCCTATTTTGGTGATAGAACTATTCGATATTTGGGGCATTAATTTTATGAGAGCTTCTGTTATCTTTCATGGTAATAAGTACATTTTGGTTTTGTAGTTCATTATGTCTCTAAATGGTTGGAGGCCATAGCCTTACCAAACAATGAGGGAAAGTGTTACTAGGTTCCTCTGAAGAAACTTTTTTTCCAAGTTTCATACACCTCAAACAATCATCAGTGATGGAGGTTCACACTTTTGCAATCGACTGTTCAAAGCTCTCCTTGAAAGTTATCGTATGTAGCACCAAGTGGCAACCCCATACCATCCCTAAACAAGTGGGTAAGTGAAAGTATCAAATAGGGAGATAAAACTAATCTTATCCAAAATAGTGAATGTGAATCGCACTGATTGATCGAGGAAGTTGGATGACACTTTAAAGGACTACTGCACAACTTTCAAAACTCTAATTGAAATATATCCTTATCAGTTGGTGTTTGGGAAACCATATCATCTGCCAGCTGAACTTGAGCACAAGGCATTATGGGCGCTTAAGAAGCTAAATCCAGACTAGAATAAAGCAGCAACATCAATATTAATGCAAGTAAATGATCTTGATGAGTTTAGGCTGTGAGCATATGTGAGCTCTACATTGTACAAGTAACAGATGAAAGTTTAGCATGATTGCAAAACTGAGAACCACCAATTGCTCCAGGAGACATGGTGTTGCTTTATAACTCTAGGTTGAAGTGGTTTCCAGAGAAACTTAGATCTAAGTGGATGGGACCTTTCAGGGTGGTATGCATTTTTAGTTACGAAGCCATTGAGTTAGAAAGCAAGGATGGTAAAATTTTCAAAGTCAATGGCCAGAGGGTCAAACTGTACATAGGCAATATAGAAGAAATCAAAATAATTGAAGATTTGGACCTTGAAGAGGCATGAGTACAAATCACTTCCTATCATGCTGCGATAATAAATCAGGCGCTTCTAGGTAGGAAATCCAACATATGCCCCTTGTACTTCTTCTTCTTGTATTTACTTTGAGGACAAAGTATTTTATTTCGGTGGGGTGTGGGATGTTATGGATTAAGGTGAAATCTGAGTAGCCTCGAGTCCATAACTTCCGTTAAATAGGAGCAAGCCTATTGTGTTAGTTATTTTTCATGAATTTTATTTATGAGAGTGAGAATGCTTCCATAGTCCCTGAATTCTAAATGCTTTTTGCGTGATTAAGAGGTACTTCTTTTCTGTGAGGGCATTTGCACTACTTGATTAGCATATGACTATAATAGTGATTGTGGATGGTTGATGCTCTTTAGCTTATCATAGTTGGGTTGCCTGATATATCTTTGTGCTTTTGTTTTGCTTAGTAGTTTTATAATTTTGTTTTAAAGAGGAAAGTTAGGTACCTAAATTAGAGTAAATGATGTATATTCCATTAGTATAACTGCTATGTGTTCTTCTTAGATTGAGTCATCGCTTGAGGATAAGCAACAATCTAAGTTGAGGGTGTTGATGTGTTGTCAAAATACAGTACATTTGATGCCTAAAACAAGGAATTTTATGAGTTCTTAATATGAAATTTTAAGTTTTTAATGTGTTTTTGTGTTGTTATTCCAGAAAAGGTAGGTTGGCATGATTTTGGACAAAACTTGTAGATTTTGCTGAATACCAGGATATATAAGCCCACCTATGAGTCGTAGCCCAAGCTTCAAGTCATAAGGAGATCTCATAGCAAGAAATAGAGACTAAAAATAAGAAATTTGCTAAGGGGAGGTCAGCGTTATGAGGCCATCCTATGAGTCATAGGTATTGATTTGACTAGTATAGGTGGACTCGTAGCAGAAAACAGAGAGCTAAACTTTGGACTAAAAATTGGAGGCCTAGACTATGAGAGGAACATACAAGTCATAGCCTAAGAAATAACTCAGACCAGTGGGTCATATCAGCTGAGTTTAAAATGTCAAGAACCTATTACGAGACCTCGATTACAACTCGTAGATCATCCTACGAGTCGTACTTATAATGCATACCAGCTGCTAGCTGTCTTTTCTGTGTAATTTTTAGGGTTATTTTATGAACACTATAAATACTTAAAGTTAGGGTTATAGAAGAGATAAAGGAGAGTGCAGATATTGAACTTCATCTTTGAATATACTTTCAAGAATATTTTAGGGTTTAAGCTTAGATTTTTATTTTCTCTTGGAAAACCCACTTTTGGGGAGTGCAAATCTCATGTTGTATTCAATTTCAATATATCAAGCTTGTGGTTTGCAAATTTGGTTGATATCACTCTTCGTTGCTTTGTATAAAACTCTCAACTATGTCTTTGCATATTTATTGGTTTTGCTTTAGCCATAAGTAACTAAGCACCCACAACTTGGGGTTATGGGAACCATGGGTAGTTGACTTTAGATGACAGATTTATTGCATTTCTATGATTGGGGTTTTACATGTATTTTTTATTTTCCTTCATTTTGATTATTATTTGCTGGTGGACAGCACCAAACGCTTCCTACTATCACGATCCTGACCAAGGTAGTAACAAATAGGAAAAGGGAAGTAGATGACAGGATTTGATTAATGTGTTCTTGTCTAATCAACCAAACCTGACCAAGGGAAGGTTGACTAGGACAATAGGTAATGTTTAGTTAACAAACCTTGGTTGCTGACTAAGCATCATGGTAAAGTTCGACCTTCACCTTTACAAGAGTGATGGAAGAATCCAAGTTATCGTCCTGCAAGTGAATTTCCAATTGTAGTTATTTTGTTTAGAGTAATTGAATCAATGAACCATGGAGAAGAAAATTCCCAAGTTGTCCCCAAAATTAAGTGTTTTTCTTTCATCATAGTATAGTGTTTAATTTTTCTCTTTGTTTTTGAATCACAACCTCCCCCCATATTTAGAGATTCTAGTTATAGATACTCAAAATGATTGATAGTGAATTCCTGTAGTCAAACCATGTATTCCCTATGGATTGAACCCTAACCTTCGGTTAAGTTAATTACTGACATCGACCACTTTCCTATTGGAGCGTGAATATAATATCAGACCACACCCTTTATGGATGACACCTTCAAATAAACCCAATCACCAACTCAAAATTCAAGATCCGTCATTCTTACATCGAGATAGGACATTTGGCGACTTTGGGCTGTCTTCAACCTTTTTCTAATCATCCTAACCTTCTCAAGAGCCTCCATAACCAGATCTGGTACCAATAAAGCTATCTCATCAACCTCAAACCACCCAAATGATGATCTAAAACGCTTACCATAAAGAGCCTCAAATGGAGCTATACTGATGCTAGAATAACCGCTATTGTTTTAGGCAAACTCGATCAATGGAGGATGATCATCCTAACTACCTTTAAGATCCAACACACATTCTCTAAGCACATCCTTAAGGGTTTGGATAGTCCTTTCATCTTGTCCATTTGTTTGAGAGTGGAAGGCCATAGAAAGCGTAACTCTAGTACTAAGACCTGTTTTGAAAGATCTCCAAAATATGAAGTAAATTGAGCTCCAAGATTCGATATGATTGATAAAGGAACTCCATGCGATCTCACCAAGTCATGGTTATAACCTTGCATAATCTTTAGCCCCATATGTGGTCTCAACTGGTAGAAAGAGAGTTGATTTTGTCATCTTGTAAACCATAACCCAAATGGAATGAAAACCTTTTCTAATCCTGGGTAATCCAACTACAAAATTCATATTGATCACTTTCCACTTCTAAGTCGGAATCTCTATGTCTTAGGTTAGGCCACCCGACCTCTGATGTTTGGCTTTAACTTTATGATAACTATGACAACTGGAAACGAATTTGCAATGTCCTTTTTCATTCCTCCACACCAATACACATCCCTTAAATCTCTATACATTTTGTTGGAACACGGGTGGATAGAATAAGAAGAGTTATGAGCCTCATCAAGGATTTTTTCTATCAAGCCATCAACACATAGTACACACAACCTATGTTGATACGAAGGACACCATCTCCCCCATGGGATAAAACTCCACCCTGCCCTCTTTCATCAAGGCCTTCAACTCTAATAAGAAGGTATCGAGATCTTATTTTGCCATCACCTCATCAACCAAGGAAGACTTAGAACCATCCACAACAACAATATCACCACTACGAACCTCCTCCAATCTAAGCCCCAACCTAGATAATAGATGCACTTCCCTAGCTATCTACTTCTCACCATCATCAACATGAGCTAGTCTACCAATAGAAACCCTAGTCAAGGCACTCGCCACCATATTTTCCTTACCCGAATGATAATGTACACTCATATCATAGTTTGTAAGAAGTTCTAGCCACCTTCTTTGCCTTAAGTTGAGAGCTTTTTGAGTGAAGACATATTGGAGGCTCTTATGGTTGGTGAATACATCTATATGTACCCTATACAAATAATGTTGCCAAATTTTCAAAGCAAACACTATGGCGCCTAATTCGAGATTATGAGTAGGGTAGTTCTTTTCATGCACTTTGAGTTGTCTAGAAGCATAGGTTATCACCTTATCACTTTGCACTAGCACACAAACCGAACCAACTCTAGAAGCATCATAATACACCACAAACCCCTCAAGTCTATCTTGTAGTGACAATATAGGAGTGGACACTAGCCTATCTTTCAAGGTTTGGAAGCTCTTCTCACAATCATTGGTCCACACAAACTTAGCCTTCTTTTAAGTCTATTTTGGTCATAGGGGAAGCAATAGAAGAGAACCTATTCACAAACCTTTGATAATACCCTGCTAAGCCCATGAAACTCTTGATGTCCGACAAGGTCAATGGTCTAGGCCAATTTCTAATCACATCGGTTTTCTTAGGATCCACCTTTATACCATCCCTTGACACCACATGCCCTAGGAAAGCGCCTTCCTTCAACCAAAACTCACACTTTTTCTATTTAGCATACAATCTATCCTCCCTCAATCTTTGCAACACAACTCTCAAATGAGCCCTATGCTCCTCCTCACGACGAAAATAGATCAAAATATCATCAATGAAGACCATAAAAAAGGAGTCAAAGTAGGGTTTGAAGGCCCTATTCATAAGGTCAATGAAGATGGTTGGTGTATTGGTCAACCCAAAAGACATCACAACGAACTCATAATGCCAATATCTAGTCTGGAAGATCGTCTTGGGAATATCACACTCCCTCAACTGCACTTGATGATACCCGAACCAAATAATATAATAAGAGAAATAGATAGCCCCTTCCAATTGGTCAAACAAATTATCAATCCTTGGAAGAGGATACCTATTCTTGATAGTGACCCTATTGAGTTGTCGATAGTCAATACACATCCTAAGGGACCCATCCTTCTTATTCACAAACAATACCTATGCACCCCCAGGAGATTGGCTAGGCCTAATAAATCCCTTCTCCAATAAGTCCCTCAATTGCTCCTTCAACTCCGTCGGGGCCATATAGTAAGGGGGAATAGAAATGGGTTGAGTATTGGTAAGAAGATCTATACCAAAATCTATTTCCCTTTCTGGAGGAACATTGAGAAGGTCATTTGGGAAGACATCAAGAAACTCATTTACAATTGGAGCCAACTCTATGGAAAGGACTTTAGACTCCACATCCCTAATCGTCACAATATGGTAAAGACACCCCTTAGAGATCATTCTTACGGGCTTTAATGCAATAGATGAATCTACCCTTGACCACTATATCTTGACTCTCCTACTCAAGGATGGGTTTATTTGGAAAATGAAATTTGACCCTACGGTTTCTATAATTAATAGAAGCATAGTAGGCATGCAATTAATCAATCCTAAGAATGACATCAAAATCAACCATGACTAACTCAACAAGATCACAAGGAAACACTTTATACAAGATGCAAATAGGACAACTTCTATAAACTTTTCTAGCAACAACAGATGTATCAATACGAGTAGACACTTCATATGACTCATGCAATAACTCGGGGTCAACATGGAACTTTTTGGCAAAAAAAAGGTGACAAAGAAAGAGTGGCACCCGAATTAATCAATGCATATACGTCAAAGTCAAAGATTTTTGTCAAGCCCAAAGTCTCATTAAGGCGGACTGGTACCGATTGCCGATAAGGCTCGGGAGAACCAACATCTATCCCTGTGCTTTCTATACATAATGTAAGGGATTTTTACATTCAATATGCCTTTAAGATAAAAAGCAATAACATTCCAAAAGGAAATGCATATGGCGAGGCCATTGGGGCCAGGTTGTCTAAAGTATGAGACATAACCACACTTTAATTTACATAGTCTACAAAGCCTCTGGATAAGGAAAAGTATCTGATAAGGGTCGAGATAGGACCCATCTTAAAAATATAAGCTCCAGACACATAAAGCTTCGTACCAACCTGGAGCTTGGTAATAGCAGCTCAATATTCTATACTCCTAGTGGAGAGATCTAGCACCTGTACCTGTAGCATGAAATACAGGTCCCCCATAAGGAACATCACTACGAGATAATATACAAAATATATAAGGGAGAAAATACTATATATGAAGTAACAAATCAAATGAAACTACGCACTGGTGTAGGATAAGAGACCACCTTTAGTTATACTATGGGATAATATACTTTATGTTCTTTTTATTCCTTTACTTTTACTATATAATCTGTGCATAATATTTAATACAAATGAGCAGCTGATCAGTGGTAAATCTATATAGGGATTGACCCTGGCTAGGCTTTTTCTTTCACCCCTTAGGCTACCCCCTGTGATAGGATTGACCCTGGCTAGGTGATTTTTCCACCCCTCGATTTACAACCCATCAATAGGCAATATACTTTACTTTATCTTTTCATTACCTTTGAGATAAATCTTTTGGTGGTCATAATATTGGAGTTATAGAACTGTAGATATAGCATGTGACATATAAATAATCATACAAGACAATATGACAATGAAAAGAGTACATTACACAAATAATAGAATGTGTATGACATGAAACAACTTGTGTACTTTATTGAGCAACAAGAACCCATGTAACTTGGTAGCCACGTATGTATGCAGATTTGAAGGTGACTATGCAAGGGAGCATATGAACATGTGAAAGAGTGGAGACATGGTTAATAGTTGTGTCGAAGTGGGTAAGTGCCTTTATGTGCCAATGAAGAATCTAGATTTCATGCCAAGTAATACAAAATTGAGTAGCCTTACATACCTCGCTGTACGACCTCGTTATTACCTTGAGATAACCTTCCCTTTCACCAAATATTTATCTACAATATAGTAGGTGATAAAACTATCATTAGCAGATAATAGAAACATCTTGGCAGCCCAATCTCATAAAAACAACACACATGTAGCAAGCGTATAATCATAAATCCGAGCGTATTCTTTCAACCTTTTTGGCTCTAATCATATTTTCTAATACACATTCTCATATACATATCACGTGTATCTTGCTTTGGTGTCATAATGGTATTACAACATCCCACAAAGCACAACATATAATAATTCTACACAACATACAGATAGGCGGTATAACAGTACATCCCTTTGCTACATTTCGACATCGACAATTCCAAATCTGTTCCAACTTTAACCAAACATTACCCACCATATATAAACATTAAAATAGTCCTAAAATAGTGAAAATAATAGTTATAAAGTATATGGAGAACATGAAACAACAATCTCTGATCGTCAGCCCACAAGTTCCTATTAAAAAACACAATTACAATATCATACAAGAACTCACTTTTGCGGACTGTAAAAATGGTGCATCAGCCTTTTATACATCATTATAGAACCGATCAATAATCATTAAGAACATTAGCCTCCCTTCATAATCAATCCAACCAAAAAGAGAAAAGCTTCCAAATACTCAAGAAAAATGTACAACCGCCTTTGGAACACATGCTGTCCAATAATTTCAGCAAAGGTATAATCAGCTTAGCCTCTTGTTTTTCATGAGAAAACAATACTAAATACATAAGTATTCTTACTTACCTTTACCCTCAAGGTGTAGGGCTTCTCTAAGAACCCTAAAATTCTCCTTGTGGCTGCTTGGCAAGGTTAAAAAGGTGTAGAGAGAAAGCTTTGGAAAGCTAATTTTTTTTTATCTAAGTTAAATAACTTGAAGGAGCTGCTTGTAAGCCCTTTTAAAGGATTTCTTTGGCTAACTTTCTTTTACATGTACTTATTTTATCAAGTGAGTAATGTACTATTTTGTCCCTTTCACTTGGGCCTTAAGGGGCTATAAATTGATGGGCCTTTGTTGTCCATTTTCCCCATTTCTTTTAGTTGGTTTTGGACGAAATTATCAAAGAAATTTTGATATCTTTGGGATATTTTTATATCCTTATCGGGATGAAAATAAAGTTCTTTTATGATGCTAAGATATGGGCTAAATATACACTCTTAATACTGACTTTATTCATAATCGGACTTGGACAAATCCAACGTCGGGCCTCGTCTCCGTCTAGCTAGCAAATTTAAGCTAAGCAAGTAGGTAACTCACCTACTAGCTTCCTAAGTCCTACAAGAACCTTACTTCTCTTGCTTTATTTAAGGCCACAATCTCCTCAATTTGACTTAAAACTTGTATAGACTCCACCCTCTTAAGAGTTAGACCCTTGGAAATGTATGAGAAGATCCTTGGCCTCGTTGGAACGGCCACTTTTTTGGAATATACCCGAAATATGAGACCTTTTGGCATCATGACCCCTGCTCTTCCTCAATTTCTCCTCTTCTAAATGTTTGGCATAGGTCATCAAACGTGACAAATCCATGTCACTAATCAACATGGCAGACCGACATTCTTCACTAAGTTGGAGACACCCATAACAAATTTGTTCATTGTTGACCTTCGGTTGGCAATCAAGTGAGGAGCAAACTTTGAAAGTTGGGTGAACTTGAGGGCATATTCTCTCATACTCATGGACCCTTCTCTCAAATTCGTAAATTCCACCAACTTTTTCACTAAGTTCAAGGGGGAAGAACTGATTAAAGAAAGCCACCTTGAACTCCTCCCAAAGCACCACATAATTGACCCTTTTTTCCACCTTCCATTGGTTGTACCATGTTATTGCTAGGTACGCCGCCAACTCTGCCTTATCCTCCTACCTTACACCCATAATAGACAAAATCTTGTAAATCTCATCAATGAATTCTTGAGGATCCTCACTCACCATTGATCTATGGAATTCAAGGGGATTCATTCTCATAAATTCTCTTACCTAAGAGGCCGGTGTATGACCATATGGAGCTTAGGCCCTTGATTGGCTTGATTAACCACCACTTGTGCAAGCAAGTTGAGAGCATCCATAAGCTCTCCATTGGCCAGTTGCTCCTTGGGGGTGTGAGCTCGTCTCCCTCTCGTGTTAGGGATGATCTAGCATTTCAAAGAACAAGCATTAAGGGAGGAAAGCTTACCACAACTCTATACCATGATATAGAACATAAAGAAGGGAAACAATTCCTATAATGTCTCATAACCTCCTTCTCATAATTATGGTGCACAACACAATCATAAATAGGAATCTAATCAACACGGTGTGTTGTACTCTAATGATCTAATAACCTAATGCTCTGATACCATCTTTGTCACAACCCAAGCTAGGGCCTAGACGTGATCGGCGAATGGTGAACCCAAAGGGACCCCAAATAAGCATCATAGCTTGTCATTACAAATACTTAATCGAGCAAGCAATTAAAATGATGTTGAGAAATATTTCGTTTTTGTCATTTTCTAATTGTTCTGAAACCTCCTCCGACTCCTATAATGCAAGAGCAATTGGGGGGGCACGTCAGCCAAAAATCAGGGTATGGAGTCGGATACAAGCCGCCAGATACATCAGCCAAGGTTTCATCATTACCCTGTCCTCCGTTAGTTTAGATGCAACGGCTGCAGATGCAGGAAGAAGTTTGATGTGTAGCCCTAAAAAAGTAAGCAAGGGAATTTGAAATAAAGGGACCTTCATATAATAACATTAAGAAAAAAGAGAGTCAAGACTCATGACTTAGATACAATATTATCTCCAACAACACCTATACTACATAGATAAGTATGGGGGCCCAGACAAGCAACCTGGGTCCCTCTTATAGTCAATACATAACAAAAAGAAGATAGCTATAATAGATAGCAAGAGTTCATAAGCAACATCTCCGAAATGGAGGACTCACCAACAAGCATGTAAATAATTGAATTAGCCACGTGGAGGAGGAGGAGGACGATCCGGTGGTGCACCGGTTCCTACATGGTGACATCATGTAGGCATAGAGTATATGTTAGTACATTTGAATGTACTAAGTATGTAGGATGTAACGCAACAAATGATAGGTATTATAAATAAAATGCAAAATCATAGGCAGTAGATAGCATATTAGAAATATGATATGTATAAATGATGCTTGAAGTAAAATCATGCTTATATAGAATATAATACGAGTGTAAGGAGTGACCATTATAGAGCAAACCAAGGCTTATCACCTCCCTTTGGATAGACGCATGAGTTACAAACCCCTTTATGAGGTTGATGGAGTATAAACCCCCCAACAAGGTTGATGGAGTACAAAACCACCAACGAGTTGATAGAGTACAAACCCCCCAACAACTTGATAGATACAAACTCCTAACAAGGTTATCCGGGACTACAAACCCCCGAAATAGGCGATCAAGGTACTAATCCCTCAATAAAGTTACCTGGGCCTACAACCCCCAGATCTAGGATTGTTCATCCCCAACACTGTAGAGATAATATCATATATATATATATATATATATATATATACATACAAACACACACACACACACACTCCTTTCATCATCATATACACATATTCTCTTTCATTATCATTCGGTCATCATTTCATCATCATAAAGTCATTTAACTCACAAGACATGCATAGACCCTTCAACCCTTCAATTCCTCAAGAACCCATAACCATACATTTTATCAAACACTTACAAGAAATGTAGTACTAGTATAAAACCATGCAATTCAAGAGTGAAATCACACAAGAAAAGTCAATGTAAAACCTTCAATAGATACTTGGTAACAAACTCAAGCAATATACATGAAAACCCTTCATCAAATCTCACAATAGATCTTAGATTCATAGACCAAACATAGTAAAATAATTAATATTTCATAAAACTCAACATAGTGTGTAGTGAATTCATAATAAGTAAGACCCACGAGTAAATCCACTTTAAATTATGCAACTTTTAAGAAAAGGAGGCTTGGGCATATGGATGAAAGGAACCTATGAAACAAACCCACATACCTTAGCTTTGGAGATGAATTTGATGAAGATTGAAGATGGAGACATCAAGCTTGAGTACAATCCTTGTGAATCCAAAAATAGTTATGAGAATTGAGTTTAGGAGTAAAATATTTGGCTAAGTGTTTGAATGGGTCTTGGAAAATATTTAGAATAATATGAGAGTGAAAAATGGCTAAGTGTAGGTATTTTTATGTTCGAGAACACTTAGGAAAGACTTTAAAGTCTTGGACCACAAGAACAGAGTTTCTTCATTTGCTCGCCCTTGGCACGTCGCGCTAGGGGCGCGAAAAGTCTCTATAAATCATCACTTGAAAAATTGAAATTGTTAATCGTTTGCTAATAAATTGGGATTAGACCTATTTTTCACTCAAAATAAATCCCCAAATAAGAATATGAAGTCGGATTTTCGATATCACATACGAAATTTGAGATATATGAAAATTATGATTCTAGGCACTACTAAAGCACATTTCCGAATACTTTTGGGGGTCGCTAATTGATCCATGCGAGAGGAAAATTTCATTACATGATTTGATCCATCCCCATAGTGTGACATTACTAACCTTGCATGTTGTCCTAGTACAACCTCCCCTTGATTAACTTTAGTTGATTAGATGAGAAACATCAATGGTATCTTATTAATTGATCTCTTTTTCTATTCATCTCTACCTTGATCCAATTAGTAACACTAGGAGAGTTCTAACATTAGCCACCATCAAAAAACATTCAAACCAAAGAGAATTAATTAATACATACCTGCACACTTTTCAAGAATTACAAATTATCTAGTTCTACCTTGTTGGTTAATCATGATTTTCACGACCCTAGTTATGGATTTAGCTACTAATTATCATTGTAGTAGAAAGAATCATGATTTTAAATAACATGATTGAGCACTTACGCAGTAGAATTAAGAATAATAAATCCAAGCTCTTCACCACGAATCACAAGATTGAATTAATCACACAAAATAATATTTCATAAGAGTGTCACAATGTTTTTCTCAAGCTCTGTACAATTCTTTCCTTTTTCTATATGAAAAATAATCTAAAGAATATATTTAGAGTTTTCAAAGTACAAAACCAAAATGATATACGAGAACTAGGTAAACAGGCTCTACAGGCACTTCTACGGACCATATAATGCTTTACGGCCCATAATCGGGGCTTCATGGATTCTTTCATCAATTTGAGGGACAACTTTTATAAGACCCATCTATGGGCCATATAAATTTCTACTAGATAGAAAGGGTTTCATCTAATGACTTTTCAGCAACTCTCTACTTTCTCATCCTTAGGACACGACACCAAGTCTACGACTCATAGAAACTTTTACATCTCATCTTCATGTTCATAGACTCAACTTTAGAAAATCATTCTTCACTAAATTATTTTATAAAACCAATGCTACGGTTGTTGAAGTTTCCACGACCCATCAAGGGTCTCGTATATCAGCACATTTTGCATCTTTTGCACACTTAGCCTAAACATTACGTCGACCCTGTAATCCTGCAAACCAAACCTAAAAACATATCAAATCTATTAACATCACTATAAGAACACACTAAAGTCCAAGTTTTAAGCATCAAATATGTTATATTTTGACAGCACATCAACACCCTCAACTTAAGATTGTTGCTTGTCCTCAGGTGATGGACTCAATCTATATAATAGTACAGTAACACGCATACCTCAATCTAATGGCATACATCATATCAAACTAAGGCATAGATATCTATACCATCTTTTAAACCATATCAGAAATCTATCAAGCACACCAATATAGATCAACATATGTGATACTGCGGTAATGACAAGCAAGGTAATTATCAATAAGTAACATTCAATGAGTTAGTCCAAGATCAACAATAATGCAAGTGCACTCACAGAAAGAAGTCTCATTCTCACTCATCATGATCTTTTCAGATTCAATGCTTAGGACAATTTAAAATCACTCACTTTCACAATAGGCATTCAAGTACCATTCTCAATACCATATGCTTGCCTATATACTCATGACTATGACCTTCGATTACATGTACTAGGATCACTTTAGGACTTTATTGGCTTGTAACGTAGGCTCAAAGGGCTTTGGTATGATGTTTTGGGAACATAGTGACTAAAGTCCCTCCTTGACACTATATTTTTCTATACTTTTACCCTACCAACAGGGTCATTTTTCACTTCGTTCTCCCTTTTTCCTATTTCAATATTTTCTAGGTGCCATATTCTCATTTCTTTTAGCTTTATGCCTTTTATTTTCACATTATTTTTATTTTTATCTTATTGTTTAGGCATCAACTCATTTTTCTTGCACCTAGAACACCTTTTTATCCTTTTTTTCATGTATCACTAGCTTCCCCCTTATTTTGTGTTTACCCTTACACCAGCCACCCTCGACTTAGGCTTTTAGTCTGAGTCAAGTTGCCAATATCTAAGCTAGGAACCAAGGTTACGTTTGGTAGCCATCCTCAACTTAAGTTTTTTGCCTCAGTCAAGGTGCACAATGTTCTTTGAAAGACCAGGGCTAATTTCAATATTTTACAACTAAGAAAGCTAGGTAACTTATGTTTTTACAAAGAAAAAGGTGCATGTAAGGCTCAAACATTAGTATCACGGGACGCAATACATTTGGTTGGTTATTTAGGCTAAGTTGATTGATATGAACAATGGCTTAAGATCCTTTCCTAACCAACTAAACTGCAGTCTAAGTTAGAGTAACAAGGCAAGTTTTAAATTAAAACATAGTATATAAATTTAGAAAAGTTAGCGCACACACATGACACTGATTACACTATTAATAAAGACTTTCAGATCATACTTTTTCATCATAATTTAAAATAATTTATTAGAACAACCACTATTAACAACCAAACATGCATGGTTGCTATCAAGCCTAACAAGAAAAATTTTTGTGGGTATCATTTTTCATCTAAAAAGACAAAAACAAACCTATGCCGTAGATATCAATATTATATTCTACTAATACTACCTTCACATCTTAAACATGATTGGTTCAACAAAAATTAAATATCGTTGGGGAAAAAATAATCACAAGCAAGAAAATCCCTCGGATTCAAAATTTGGTATATTTATAGGTCAAGGTTACTCAGACTTCCCTGAGGCCTATAACTACCTCCATCCCATCAAAAAAGTCTTGCATTGTCCTCAATGCACAAAATTGACTAATAAAGCACAAGGCTCAAAATGGAACATACCTTGGCGCCTAAGTGCCATTGTCAAGCTGAGGTTGACAACCCTCAACCTGACTGGTAGCCTCCTCAATGGTAGAAGCATATGCGGAGGGGCCTGCACCCTTCACTCTCTCAGGCTCACAAGCCTGCCTTGACTCCTCATCCTGCCTCAATTGTATCCTGGCAAGCTATAAACCATGCTCCTATATTATCCCTGGATATAGTCTCACCAAGGATGGATTATCAACATGGGGCCTCTTCCCGAGTTAAGTCATTGATGGGTCCTTAGGAGCAAATCGATCAACCACCGGCACCAAAGGTTCAGTTAGTGGGAACACTATCGGTGCTGCCTAAGCTATTGTCATGTCGGCTTGTAGCGGCTGGATCTTTAATATGCTGTCAAAATATAACATACTTAGTGCCTAAAACCTAGGATTTTATATGTTCTTAATGAAACTTTTTTATGGTTTTTATGTGTTTTTGTGTTTGTTTTTGCAGAAAACACATGTTTGCTTAATTTTGAGAAAAGTTGCAAATTTTGGTGATTTTGAGGAACTACGTACCCCATTATGAGTCGTACCCTAAGTTATGAGTCCTAGAGGTTGTTCATAGCAATTGACAGTGTCTAAGAACAAAATTTAAAAATTTGAAGTTCATCCATACGAGCTCAAGGTATGAGTCGTAGTCCTTACTACGACTCATAAAGGGAGGCCTCGTAGCAATTAATAATATTAATTAAAATTGGACTGAGAAATGCAAGAGTGGACTATGAAAACGCACTATGAACTGTAGATCAGACTATGACTCATAGGGGTGGATCATAGCAGTGGAGTCCAAAATGTCAAGTGCGACCATAAAAGCCCGATTAAGGCTCCTAGGTCACTCTACGAGTCGTACCTACGAGCCATAGTAGGTGCCAACTAAATTTTCTAATTATTTTAAGGATCTTTCTGTAAATAGTATAAATGGTATAAGGTAGGATTTTAGGAGTAGTTTTTAAGAACCTTTCATTAGTCTTAGAGTATTCTTAATATCATAGTAGTTTGTTGAGAGGATTTTAGAGAGAATTTCTAGAGTTCTACTTTGAGACTCAAATTTGGGGATGTAGATTCACTTGTGGGTTAATCTTATCATTCAAGCTTGTGATTCTAATTTCAAAAAAGGGTTTCATTGCTCTTCAATTTTCTTGGGTGAGAAATCTTCTATGTCTTCTTATTTCATTATTCATTTGTGTGCCCAAGCCATGAGTGGCTAAACCCACAACTTGCAGTTGTGAAAACCATGAGCAGCTAGCTTAATAACCCATATTATTTGCCCTTCTTGAGTTGGGTATTTGCATGTATTATCGATTTTCCTCCATTTTGCTTGTTATTTAATAGTGGCTAACATTAAACCTCGCCTAGTGTCATGATCCCAATGAAGTTAGTGATGAATAAGAAAAGGAAATAAGTGATAGTATTTGGTTGATATGTTCTCTCTAATCAACCAAACCAGAATTTGATTGATGTGTTCTCTCTAATCAACCAAATCCGGCCAATGAGAGATTGACTGGGATAATAGGTACTAGTTAGTTTGGTATACTATGGTATCTGGGCAAACACCATAGTGAAATTTGACCTTTGCCTTTTACCAAGGTTTGGAAGAACTTAAGTTACCATCCTACATACAATTTTGTAATTTAGGTTATGTTATCTGGGGTGTTTAAGTTACTGAATAATTAGGAACACAATTTCCCAAATTGCTCTCCAATTTACTTTTCTGTATGTTTATTTTTCTACCAACCATTGCAACCCCCCTCCCTTGAAACACCCCACACCTTATAATACTAGTACAATTCAACTGAAACATGACATGATTTAGTCGAATTAGCGCTAATTTTAAAAAGTGCTTGAATCTTATGTTAATGTGCTATATATGCGTCTAACGCTTAAGAGGGTCGAGCATATATATGTTTTGTGTCAAATTTAGGAGAGTGTGACCTAAAATGAAGTGAGATAAATGAGGTGCTTGTAGGAC
>JAOTQJ010052596.1:0-14349 GCA_025642045.1 Solanum sejunctum
TCATGGCATTCATCTTCATCCTATAATGCTCTAGCTTGTTATGATTATATGGAGTGCTATTGAGATTGGTTATTCATCATTTTGACTGACTTGTTTATGTCCTTACATGATTAGTTTGGTATTACTTTAATAACACTTGATAAATTAGCGAGAACTTGATACATTATAGAATTTTCCCTTATGACTTGAAAGTAGAATAAATGAGGCTTATACTATCATAGGCTTTGACCATAGATAGCATTTTTGGCTAGTGTAATTGTGAAGGTTATGACCTAGGTTGTAGTTATAGGGGTTTTGGTTGGAATGTTAGTGGTACAGGTATTCTATATTACTTAATTTTGTATTTATTAGTTTACTTCCTGAGTATCGTGTGTTTGTTACTCACCTCCCTTGCTACAACAATTTTGTAGGTTGCAAGCTCGGATTATCGTGATACTCTCCACTCTTCCTTGCCCGAGGCTTCCTATGAAGATTGTGAGAGGTAGCTATTTGCCATCCCAGCTAACTTCATACTCCTACTTATGATTTTGTTCTATTCTAGAGACAATATCATTTGACACTTGTGATTTCTTTCGAATCCATTATAATACATTAGAAGCTTATGCATGTCACAACTAGGTTTTGGGAGATTTTTATTAAGTTCACTTATTATCCATAATTGAACATTTATTTTTGTTATAATTCCACATTTTTTATGTTATAGTTGGGTTGTAGGCTGACTTCTCTTGGTGGGATAAGACAAGTGCCATTACACCTTAATTTCGGGTTGTGACACCTACCAAATCAAATCTCTTTGAATTAGTTTTCCAATGTACTTAGTTTCACCTTATTTAGAGTTCGAATGAAGAAGTTATGCCCGATTTCGTAGAACTCATATGTGCAGGGGTACATACGAGAGTTTCTGCCAAATTCCGCCTCATTAATGGCATTCCATAAATTTAACCATTTCTATTGGTCTTTTGGGGATTCCTATGCTTTCTTAACACTTCCTATAGACCTAACCTATTCCAAAAGATTAAATCCACTCCTCCCAATTGGAATACACTCTAAAATTCTCTCAATAGCCTCCATCAAAACTCCAATACAAATTCAAAGAAATTCAAGAGCAAGATTTGTTTTCCTGGACCTATTCCAAACTTCAAGTCTTTCACAACTCAATTTCAAGAAATTGAAGGTCTAAGGTATGTGGGTTTCATTCATGGGTACCTTTCACCCATGAAGCCCAATCTTCCATTTCTATGAAAATTACATGTTTCCATGTTGCATTGCTTATGGATATTATTCATTGGAGATTATGATCATATTCTATATTAGGATTTTATGAAAGTTTGATTGAAAATATATGATTACTCATTTTTAAGTCTACACTATGAGATGATTTACCTATTATGATTATATATGTTTTAAGGTTTAGAACCGTGATCTCTTTTGGGATTCGATGAGGGGTTTCAATGTATTTTGCTAGATGGTATTACGAAGTATTCGTGGACTATTTTACTTAAATATTTCATTCATGATTTTACTCATTAATTGCATGGTTTTACACTAGCATTACACACCCACCAAATGTTTGATAAAATATTTGGATTATGTATCTTGAGTTGTTGAAGGTCTAGAGCATAGTATATGAGTTGAATGAATTTATGATGATGAAAATATGGTATTCATGTGTTGATGTCATGGATAGTATCTATAGTGATGGATGTTAACCAAATTGAGGGGTTGGTACCTTATTAACTAAAATTGAGGGGTTGATACCTCGTTAGCCGAATTGAGGAGTTAGTACCTCACTAACCGAACTGAGTAGTCGGTACCTCATTAACCAAATTGAGGGGTTCGAACCTCATTAACCAAATTTAGGGTTTGGTGTCTCATTAACCGAATTGAAAGGTTAGTACTTCAATCACTTAGATAGGTGATGGTACATTCAATAACCAATTGAGTTTGTACCTCAATCACCAAGGGTGTAGGGGGGATGATCCACTAATCAAATAATATTGGTCTCTTCTTGGACATGTATTATGTTATATGTAAGTATGATTTACTTCAGGTATCCTCTATGCATGCCATATTGCTATATGCTTATTCATTACCTATGTTATGCATTTTGATTATGTTGCTTATCTATTGTTGCATCGCATCCTACATACTTAGTACATTCAAACATACTAATGCATATTATATATCTGCATGATCTTACATGTAGGAAGCGGAGGTCCCATTGATTTTCCCCAAAGTGGCTTAACAAATTGTTCAAGTTAGCTTTTGGTGAGTCCTCAAGTCTGGGAATAATATCTATCTTCTATTATACTTATGTTTAGACTATACCTCATATTTGGATTACTTATTGTTAATATGATAAGGTTGAGCCCGGTTGCTTGTCTTGGGCCCCGCTAAGTTCTATGTTTAGTGGTGTTGTTGGACAAGTATGTAATGATGCTATAAGCTTGATTCTCTCTTTGACTCCTTTATGTTTTATGAAGTGAAGGTTTTCCGTTAGTCCCTATGCCCTTATTTCTTCTCTTTTATTTTTATTTAGTTGCTTTCGTGATCAAGGATATGTAATGATATGTTAAGAGGCTTGCTTGGAGTTCCTTCGGATTTCCCTTGCGCCGTCTCACATCTAGGCCTTAGTTTAGGTCGTGACAAACTTTGTATCAGAGCACTAGGTTGTTAATGGTCCTCAAAGTCTATTAGAGTCCTATTCATGGTTGTGAAGTGCGCCATGACTATGAATGGGAGACTATAGGCGTTTTAGGAAATGTGTCCCTTCTTCTTATTCAATGTTGTGTGATAAAGTTAAGTCCCCTAAGGCTTATTTCTTAATTTAATCTTTCCATTTCAGAATAGTCTCAAGCTACTCAAGACAATGATATATTAAATGAGGAGGTTGGCAAAGCTCTATAGGTATTGACCAAAGCAGTGACAAAACTGAAAACCCAACTCAATCGATAAGTGAGTGCCCTCGAGACTTCAAATAGTAAGAGGAGGAGGAGTGAGGACAAGAGGGCCCGTGTTAGGGGTAAGTTCCAATGTTCCAAAGGTGGTGGTGGTGGTGTGGTTCCTAATGCTAGGTGCCCAAGATGTGGTAGAGGCCATGATGGTCCATGCTTAAAGGGTACTAATGCTTGTTATGGTTGTGGGGAGATAGGTCACAAGGTAAGGGATTGCCCTCGTAAATGAAATAAGAGTAGAGCAGGTGATGAGGGGGTGGCAAAGCTAAGTGCCAAAAGTGTTAAAAAGGTCATGGTAGCTTATGTTTGAAGAGATCTAATTCTTGCTTTTGTTGTAGTGGATTTTGGAACAAGGTTAGCGGTTATCCTTATGCTCAACCCAAAGGTAGAGGTGAAGGTCATCGAGGTGGTGCCCCATGGCACACTAAATTTTATGCTTTTTAAGGGAGGCAAGAAGGGGATAAGGCGTCCGATATTGCTATTGGTACGTTAAAATTTCCTTTGGCTTTGATGTGTTTGCATTGATGGGCCTGGGTGACACTATTTCTTTCATAATTTTTTCTTAGTACTAGTGGGCTTCAAATGTGCGCCAACTTATTGTGTGAACATTTGGAGTCTACCCCTTTGTTGAGTTTGTTGTTGTTAGAATGTCATAGGTAATGTTCCGTGTTCATATTGCATTAGGTCTTGCCTTGTGACTTGTTTGATTTGATGTGGTGGATTTTGATACCATTCTTGGGATGGATTATTGTGTCACCTTTGATTATAGGGCCCGTAGTGTTAGATTCCAATTCCCTAATAAACCCATGCTTAAGTGGGGGCTTGTAAGGTGGATTTGAAGGGGTAAGTATATTTCTTGTCTTAAGGTGCAATTAATCTCTAAGGGTTGCATGTACCATCTTATAAGAGTTAGGAGTGTTGAACCTATGTTATTACTATTGAGTTGTTTTTGGTGATCAATGAGTTAGTGAATGCGCTTTTCGATATTTTGAATTTAGGGTAGTGCCTTTTGGTTTGACTTATGCACTAGTTATGTCTATAGGTTTCATGAATAGGATCTTTCATCCCTATCTTGTTATGTTTGTCGTGGTCTGTAGTGATGAAGTATTGATTTATTTGGAGCTTGAGAACCATTTGGGGGTAGTGTTGCAAATCTTGGGGAAAGAGAAGTTGTATACTAAGTATGAGAAGTGTGAATTTTGGTTGAAGGAGGTTACCTTTCTAGGTCATGTGGTGTCAGGGGATGGCATTAAGGTGGATCATAAGGAGACTGATGTGATTAGAAATTAGCATAGACCTTTGACTCCCTCGGAGATTAGAAGTTTCTTGGGGATAGCGGGTTACTACTGGAATGGTTGTTGTGTATTATAGTGCCTCATTAATTTGTTTGGGTTGTGCTTTGATGCATAATGGTAAGGTGATAGCCTATGCTTTTAGACCACTTAAGATGCATGAGAAGGATTATCCTATCTATGACCTTGAAATGGCCGTCGTGGTATTGCTTTAAGAGTTTGGCATTGTTATTTGCTTAGGGTGCATGTTGAAGTGGTTACCAATCACAAGAGTCTCCAATATGTGTTCACCCAAAGGATATCAGCTTGAGATAAAAAAGGTGGTTAGAACTTCTTAAGGATTATGATATGAGTGTGCATGACTATCCTGGTAAGACTAATGTTGTGGTCGGTGCTTTGAGTAGGTGTCCATGGGTAGCCTAATTCATATTGATGGTGGTAGCAAAGAGGTGACTAGGGAGGTCCACCAGTTGGCTAGATTAAAGGTTAGGTTGGAAGAGGTTGATAATGGTGGCATTGTGGTTATTGATAGTTCAAAGTCTTCCGTGGTTGATGAGGTAAAAGAAAAGCAAGATTATGATCCCTCCTTATTAGAACTGAAGGATTTGGTGAGCGTTGGTAAGGTGGAGATTTTCTCCCAATTGGGAGATGGTTCCCTTAGGTACCAATATAGGTTATGTGTGCCTAGTGTTGATGACTTGGTAAAGAGGGTTCTTAATGAGACTGGCTATCATTCTAGCATTGGTATGGCTCCTTTTGAGACTCTATATGGTAGACGTTGTATGCCCCCAGTTGGCTGGTTTGAAGTGGGAGGTTAGTAAGTCCGTATAGAGTGTTGAGGGGGATTGGTAAGGCTACATACGAGTTGGAGTTACCTATGGATATGGATAGGGCTCGTCCAGTTCTTCATACATCTAGGTTAAGGAGATGTGTTGGTGATTCAAGTGTTATAGGACTCTTTGAGGTTATGGACGTTGTGGAGGATGAGTTGACTTATGAGAAGGTCCGATGGAGAAGTTGGGTGGATATGAGTAAAGGTTGATTTGTAAGGGTGTAGTCTTCATCAAGGCCATTGGGAGAATCGTCAAGTTGAAAGTGCCATTCGGGGAGCCGGAGAGAAGCAATATTAGTACCTCTTTCGTTCTATTCAAGCTTGTGATAACATGTCAAGTCCTTTTCTTTTATGGTTCCAAGTCTTATTTTCCAGCCTGTGTCATTTGAATGCATTCACATTTATATTGACATGTTCATGATGATTTCTTTACACTTATGTTGAAATTTTGATAATGTGTCTAGGTGCGCTATTGCGTTCTTGTTGGGGCTGATCTCTTCATGATTACTCTTCTTATATATGTGTCTTTGACATCGGAAATGAATGTTCCTAAGGGGGAGATATTGAAATGACTCCAAAAAAAAATCCCGCAGATGTGACTCAAAAGTCCCCAGAATCATAATTTCCATATATCTCAAAATCTAGGTGTGATATGAAAATCCGACTTCATATTCTTGTTAAGGGGGAAAAATTGAATGGGAAATAGGTCTAACCCAAATTTTAGAGCAATCATAGCAAAATCCAAAATTTCAAAGTTGGCAAAAAATAGTGAAAATTCACGCCCCAGGCGCTACGCGTCAGGAGCGCGCCATAGTGTATTTTTGTACCTAGTTTTGTATTTCGGTCCAACGATTTTGGGTCTTGGGCCTAAGCCTTCCCATACATTAAAGTACCTATACTTAGTCATATTTCACTTTCATATCATACAAGACATTCCCCAATACTCTCTCAAACACTTAGATAAATATTTCACCCAATTCAAGTGTCCCAAACTCACTTTCGAATCTCAAGAAACTCATTCAAGTTTCAAGATCTCGTTAAAATTTAAGTCAAGCTTATTTTATGTCGTTTAATACCATCGTGGGTCCCATATATCAAGCCTAGTTCAAAGGATTTTTCATTGGCTAAGATTTGCACAAGTAACCATAGGAGGATCAACTTTAAAGGGGCATATCTCTGACCACACAAAGAATTGGGTAGCCCACGACCAAACAAATTAAATCTCTTTCAATTAGCTTTCCAATACACTTGGTTTCACCTTATTTAAAGTTTGGATGAATAACTTATGTCCATTTTCATAAAACTCACACATGCAGGGTTATATATGGTTTTTTGCCAAATTTTGCCTCGTTAATGGCATTTCGTAAATTTAGCCATTTCTATTGGTCTCTTAGCACTTCCTAAAGACCTAACCCTACTTCTAAAGATCAAATTAACTCCTACCAATTGGAATACACTCTCCAATTCTCTAAAGAGCTTCCATCAAAACCCCAATACAAATTCAAGGAAACTCAAGAGCAAGATTTGGATTCCAAGACCCACTTCCAAACTTCAAGACTTTCACAACTCATTTTCAAGAAATTCAAGGTCTAAGGTATGTGGGTTTCATTCATGGGTGTCTTTCACCCATGAAGCCCAATCTTCTATTTCTATGAAAATTA
The DNA here is from genome assembly GCA_025642045.1 of Solanum sejunctum. Classification (NCBI taxonomy): domain Eukaryota; kingdom Viridiplantae; phylum Streptophyta; class Magnoliopsida; order Solanales; family Solanaceae; genus Solanum; species Solanum sejunctum. The sequence continues at coordinate 6,740 of JAOTQJ010052596.1, forward strand.
CATATTTCCAAGTTGTGTTCCTTATAGGTATTATTCACTAGATATTATGATCATATACTATATTGGGATTTTATGAAAGTTTAGTTGAAAATACATGATTATTCATTTTTGAGTCTACACCATGAGATGATTTATGTATGTTTTGAGTTTTAGAATCATGATCTCTCTTGGGATTTGATGAAGGTTTTCAATATATTTTGAAAGATGGTATTACCAAGTATTAGTGGGCTGTTTTACTTCAAGATTTTTTGCATGATTTCACTCATTATTTGTATGGTTTTACACTAGCATTACACAACCCCTAACTATTTGATCAAATGTTTGGATTATGTAACTTGAGTTGTTGAAGGTCTAAAGCATATATGAGTTGAATGACTTTATGATGATGAAAGTATGGTATTCATGTAATAATTTCATGGATAGTATCTACTATTATGGAAGTTAACCGAATTGAGGGGTGGATACCTTATTAACCGAATTTTGGGGTTGGTACCTCATTAACCGAATTAAGGGGTCAATACCTCATTAACTGAATTGAGAGGTTGGTACCTCAATAATCAAGTTGAGGGGTTGGAACCTCATTAACTAAATTAAGGGGTTGTTACTTCAATCTCCTATATAGTGGGTGGTACATTCAATAACCAATTGAGGGGTTTATACCTCAATCACCATGGGTGATAGGATGAGGCAATCCACCAATAAAATGATAATGGTATCTTCTTGCACATGTATTCTGTTATATGTAAGCATGATTTACTTCAAGTATCTTCCATGCATGCCATATTGCTATATGCTTATTCATTGCCTATGTTATGCATTTCGATTATGTTGCTTATCTAGTGTTCTACATACTTAGTATATTCAAACATACTAATTCATACTCTATTCCTAGATGATATTACTATGTAGAAAGTGTTGTTCCCATTGATTCTCCCTCTCGTGGCTAGACAGATTGTTCAAGTTAGCTTTTGGTGAGTCCTCAAGTCCAGGGACAATATCTATGTTCTATTATGCTTATGTTTAGACTATATCTTATATATTTGGATTACTTATTGTCATTATTATAAGGGTGAGATGGTTGCTTATCTTGGCCCCCGCTAAGTTCTATGTTTAGAGGTGTTATTGGAAAAGTATGTAATGATGCTATAAGCTTGATTATCTCTTTGATTCTCTTGATATTTTATGAAGTGATGGTTTTCCCTTTGTTCCTAAACCCTTATTTCTGTTTAGTTGCTTCTGTGACAAAGGATGTATAAGAGGCTTGCTTAGGGTTTCTTCGGGTTCCCCTTATGCGGTGTCTTATCTAGGAGAGACTTACACCCATGGACAACCACATTGATGCCTTTGAGCAATGAGTACAGTAGAGCCTTAGCTCAGCAAGACCTTAGACATGACGACATTCAAATAGAGATTGAGCAACTCCTAGTGAGATGACAGTAGGACCAACAACATTGTTTATGCTCCCACTGACCGATCCCACAGAGGTGGTGATAGATTTATTTCTGCTTGATAGGGCACCATTCCCTACTATTAGGAAGAGGCCTCATATTGATGATCTTGATATAATGAGACTAGTGGAAGGGTTTCCAGAGCAGTAGCAGCTTAAGCTCATCAGGGTATGCTTGATGTAGGATGAGGAGATGCAGCAAACCTGTGAGATAGAAAGAGTGAGGGAAGTTGGATCCTATAGATATCTTCCTATCACTGAGGAGACCACTAAGTAGATTGAGGGTGGTCAGACTAAGCTAGCGATAGACCCTTAGATGCCTAGGTATGAATTTTGGACCCCTATGCTTTATTGTTACATTTTGTTCACTACGGACAATGCAAAGGTTTTTTTGATGAGGTGTAGATATTCATAGGCGTCAGTAAAGTCTAAGTAACCTTGGCCTTTGACTATCCCAAATTTTAAATCCGAGGGATTTTCTTGCCTATGTTATTTTCCCCAAAGGATATTTACTTTCTGTTGAATCGGCATGTTTTGGATGTGCAGTTAGTATTAGTAGCATATAGTACTAAAGTTTGTGGAATATATTAATTCTTATGTAAAAATGATGCCCACCTGATTTTTTTAGTTAGTCTTAATAGCAACCATGTATGTTTGATTGTTTGACAGTGTTCGCTCTGATAACTGACGTTAAATTATGATAAAAAGCATGAAATGAGAATCTATGTTAATAGTGTAATTAGTGTCATGTGTGTGAGCATTCTTTGCTAAATTATATTGTGTTTTAATTCAGAACTTGTCTTGTTACTCTTACTTAGACTGTAGTTTGTTGGTTAAGATAGGATCTTAGGTCGTTTTTCAAATTAGTCCACTTAGCCTAAATAACCAACGAAATGTGTAAAATGTCCCTTGATCATAGTGTTTGAGCCTTGCATGTACCTTCTTTTTCTTGTAAAAACCTAAGTTACCTAGTCTTGTTAAATGTAAAATCCTATAAATTGGCCCTGGTCCTTCCTTGAATATTGTACTCCTTGACTGAGGCAAAGAGCTTAAATTATGGCTACCAAAAGTGGCCTTGGTTCATAGGTTGGATATTGTACACCCCGACATAGGCCAAAAGCCTAAGTTTAGGGTGGATGGTGTAAGGGTGATCACACTAAGAGGGGTGGAATCTAGTGATACATGGAAAAAGGGGTGAAAATGTACTCTAGGTCCAAGAAAAATGAGTAGATGCCTAATCAATGAGCTACAAGGAAAAGTGATGCGAAAACAAAAGACAAAGAGCTAAAAAAGTTAGAATAATGCACCAATATAAGCTTGAAATAGGAGAAAGGGAGAATAAAGTGAAAATTGACAAGGTTGGCAGGGCAAAAGTGTAGAAAAATACAGTGTGAAAGAGGGCCTTTAGTCATTATGTTCCTAAAACATGATACCGAAGCCCCCTGAGCCTACGTTACAAGCCAATAAAGTCATGTACTGATCCTAGTCCAAGTAGTCAAAGGTCATAGTCATGAGTATAGGGGCAAACATCTGCTATTAAGAATGGTATTTGAATATCTTTTGCGAAAGAGAGTGATTTTGTGCAGTCCAAAGCATTGAATCTAAAAATACCATCATAAGTTGGATATGAGACTTCTTTCTATGAGGTTACTTATATTGAAGTGTTGATATTGGACTAATTCAGTAATTGTAGCTTATCGTTGATTACCTTGCTTGTCATAGTTACACTTTCGCATGTATCGATCTACATTAGTTTGCTTGATAGCTTTCTTATATGCATTTATGAGTGGTATAGGTATCTGTGCTCGAGTTTGAGATGACATGTTCTATTAGATTGAGGTCTATGTATTACTGTACTACTTATGTAGATTGATTCCATTGTTTAAGGACAAGCAATAATTTTAAGTTGAAGGTGTTAATGTGTTATCAAAATACAATACTTCTGATGCTTAAAACTTGGAATTTTGTGCGTTCCCAAAGCGATGTAAGTAGATTTAATGTGTTTTTATGTTCGTTTTGCAGGATACAGAGTTGGGCACGATTTTGGGTGAAGTGGACAAAGTTTAAAGTTTTTGCTATTTACAACACCCTTTATAAGCCATAGAAGTTTGCACGGGTTGTAGAGTTGGTCTCATAGTTGTTACGACCCGGACCTAGGGCCTAGACTTCACATGGCGAATGGGTAACCTAAAGGGACCCTAAGCAAGCCTCCTAAGATATCATTACACATCTTTGGATACGAAAGCAATAAACAATAATAAGTGATATTAAATAGGGATAAACGGGGCTAAGGGACAACTTTGATACCATAAAAACATCACTAGCCAATAGTGTAACATTATCATATCAGAAGGTTCTAACAAAACCTCTACTACATAGGTAAGAGCAGCAGCAAAGAAAATCTTCAGGCTCACCCTCATAGCCATATGTTTCCAACATAAGAAGAGTCAATACATAGCATAAATCAAGAGAAATATGTCCTTGAAGTTGAGGACTAACTAATTTACTTTGAGAGAAATTGTACTAGCCACATGGACAAGGAGAATGATCAAGTGGGGCTGGGGTTCCTATATGGTAACATCATGTAGGCATAGAGTATGTTAGTACATATGAATGTACTAAGTTTGTGGGATGCAATGCATCAAAAAATATGCAATATAGGGAAAATACAATATCATAAGGAATGGATAGAATGATAATGATATGACATGTATGAATGATGCTTGAAGTAAAACATGCTTATGTAGAACATATTACATGTGTAATAAGAGATCGCTTAATGGTTGTCACACCCTACCATCCATGGTGATTGAGGTAACAACCCCCAATTTGGTTAATGGACATTACACCATCCATCATAGTGGTCAATGTATCAACCCCTTAACATGGTTGATGGACATCACACCCTCCATCATAGTGGTCATGGTATCAACCCCTTAACATGGTTGATGGACATCACTCCCTCCATCATAGTGGTCAAGGTTACATCTTAACTGGTTGATGGTTGTCTCACCCTACCATCCATGGTGATTGAGGTATCAACCCTTCAATTGGTTAATGGTTGTCTCACCATACCATCCTTGGTAATTGAGTCATCACCTCCTCAACTAGGCATGGTCGACTTACAATACTATAAATACTTTTTATGGAAACAACTCATATAAACATTTCTTTCATCATTATAAAGTCACTTAACTCATAAGACATGCATTAATACCTTCAATGACTGAAGAATCCATAACTGGACATTTTATCAAACACTTGGCGGGTTTCTCGCAAGCCTTTGATGCCTGTATCATCCAAGGGTTCTTTTCTCTTTTCTTCAATCTTATGATTTTTTTCTATTGGGCTAATTATGGCCTTGCAACCTAACATCCCTATTTTCTTCAAATCAAGGACATAATTTGAGAGATGGCTCAGTATCTTATAGATCTCAAAAACCTCTGTGTCCAAGAAATACCTTAGCATGCCAAGTTTATGTCAAAGGTGCGGCTCAGGTAAGCCTTTAATCCTCCAATCTCATCAATATCATCACCAGCGACCATAATATTATGAATATTTACTATGATCCAGCTAACTTTCTCACCCTTTATTATGAAATGTGTGTGATCAGAAGCATACCCTTTGTAGCCAAACAAAACTATGGCCTTACTGAACTTGTCAAACCACGTCCTTAGGGATTGCTTCAATCAATATAGAGCTATCTTCAATCTGCATAAAACCATGCAATTCAAGAGTGAAATCATGTGAGAAATTCTAATGTAAATCAACCCACAAATACTTGGTAAAACCCTTATGTTAAATACATTGAACCCCCCCCCCCCCATCAAATATCAAGAGAGGTCATAGATCTATAGCTTAAAACATGCATAATCATAATAAGAAAATCATCTTATGGTATATACTTAAAATGAGTAACATGTGTTTTCAATGGGTGAAAGGGCCCTATGGTTGAAACCCACATACCTTAGACCTTGAGTTTCTTGGAACTAGGTTAGCAAAGACTTGAAGCTTGGAAGGACGTCTTGGAGTCCAAAGTTTTCTCTTGAGTTCGCTTGAATTTCTATTGAGGGTTTCGATAGAGGCTCTTGAGAGAATTTGAGAGTGTATTTGAGATGAGAGTAATGACTTTGATCATTATGAATAGGGTTTAGGTCTTTTGGGGAGGTTAAGATAGCATTAGAAGTCTAAAAGAGTCATTAGAATAGATTTAAATTCACTAAAACACGCTTAGTGAACGGATGGGAAAATTAGAAAAATGATGCCCTACTGAAGGCCTCACGAGACGTGTGGCACTCCACGGGCCGTATGGTGTGCTCGTGATGTGATTCTTTGTAATAAATTGGAAGCTGGAATACTTAGAAAAATTCACATCTCGTCACCCAAACAGGGACCTCCAGGGGCCGTGTGAATCTACACGGCCCGTGTAGAGGTCCGTGGAACAACACTTAGTGAAAAAAATATTGCTCGATCCCCACGCCAAGGGCCACGACTCGTGAGACATGCCATAGCCCGTATGGATGGCCATGGAACAACACTTGTCCAAAAGCTCCTTCATGCTCACTAAGCTTCACTTGCACACACCCCATGACACATCGTTAGTGGCAAGCTAAATGGCCTGAGCCACTGGCCGTGTCACATGCGTTAGACCAAAAATTGTCTTTTCAAGCTCAAGGCAGACCAGATGTCCCATCCAAAGCCCTAGTGCCCTCAAGGTTCCCGTATGGTTTTATTTCAAGGGAGCATCTCAAGAAAATAGTTATAACTCCTTGATCCAAGTGCGTTGGAAAGGTAACTCAAAAGGATTTCATTTGACATTTCATGGGTCATCTAGTTCCAAGTGTGCTAAAAGTTATACTCATTTAAGATTGACCCTTGCATAAACTAACACCCAAAACTCAACTCATAGGGAAGTTTCGAACTCGTCTAAGTACTAGAAGTCTCCTACGGCCCTAATGCACTCCCTATCTACCCAAACAAGGCTTGAAACATGGATACATAAGAGCATGGAATTACGGGGTATCATAATATCACTCACTTGGGAACATTCGTCCCCAAATGTCAAAGGGACGTACAGAAGGAATGTAATCTAGATTTTGTTCCAACATGCATGTAATAAATGTACTTAAATATGATTTTCAAAAAGTCTCAACATGAACATCAAAAATCACCATAACTTGTCAATTAAAACATGGATGCATGCAATGACATAAGGGCCACAACCTGAGACTTGAAATCATATATGGTGACTTAATTTAGTACCTTAGAGTTGAGTAGACTGGAAGAGATATGAACATCGCTTTTCCATGTCCACCTCGGCATCCCATGTGGCACTTTTAACTTAATGATTCTCCTAGATGACCTTGACAAGTACATCCTTATTAAGCAACCTTCCCACCTACCCATCCAATATCTCCATTGAGACCTTCTCCTAAGCCAACTCAACCTCCACAATACTCACGATCTCAAAGAGTTCTATAACACTTGAGTCACCAACACATATCCTCAACCTTCCATAGGCAACACCAATTGGTAGGCCACCTTATCAATTCTCCTCAACTCCCTATAAGGACCCTCACATCTTGGGCTTCATTATCAACCTTATACATACGTAGCCCACATTGGTAGCTAAAGCCACCATCTCTCTCTTGGGAGTAAATCCCTATTCTCTACATCACCCAACCTTATTCCCAAGCTAGACAACCTGTGTATTTACTTAACCACCCTTTCTCAAGATCCAAACTTATCGTAACTACAAACAACCTCTCATCCCGCAAGCTTTGCAACATTACCCTTGAATGACTCACAATCCCTTATTCATTCCAGAAATAAATCAACATACTAACCACCAACTACCCCACATATCTTGAGGTAGGGTTTAAAGACCCTATTCATGAGACCCATAAACGTAGTTGGGGCACAGGTCAAGCAAAAAACATTACCACCAATTTAAAATATTGGAATGGACACCAAGAAACTCATTTACTACCAGAACTAATTCAATAGGAAGAGTTTTAGACTCAATATCCCTAACCCTTATGAGATGATAAATGCAACCTTCAAAGATCAATTTGGGCCTAAGACAAGAAATGAATCTACCCGTACTTACCACTTTACAACCTTCCCACTCAAGTGCGGACTCCTTAGGAAATTGAAAATTAAC
>JAOTQJ010052607.1:0-14349 GCA_025642045.1 Solanum sejunctum
TGGTTCGCGAAGAAGGAGAAGAAAAAGGAAAATAAAGAGGGGTGCGCGAAAGAAAAAGGAAAATCGTTGGCACTATTCTGGTTTGAGATTGAAGGAGATAATGAAGGAGAAAAAAATGGTGAAGGGAGAGAAAATATGGTGAGGCTGCGTGGAGAAGGAAAGAGATGAGGGTTTTGAGAAATTTGGGGCGCGTGGGGTGCACGCGCCCGATGTAATTTTTTTTTTAATAAAATTGATTTAAAAAGTTATTAAAAATAGAAATAACACTCGATGATTAAATTGATACCAAGGAGGGTAAAAATTGTGTGTCAACAATAGGTACATATGGGGGTATTTATATTGTGATAATAAAGAAGGGTCAAGTATTTGATTATTGATTTATAGGTATATATGGGGGTATTTATATTGACTATTCTAGGGAAATTATTTGGGAATGCCTATTTAGGAAATAATAGGGCAAATGTAAACCTAGTATATCAACGAAGAACACAAGTACTCTTTCCATTCCAACCACATACCTCTAAAACTATAAACCTGCATTATATACATATTCAAGCATATTCATATTCATTGGCATAGCTCATTCAATATTACAATTTCAGGCAAACATAATCAACAAGGAGTATATATCCAAAATATATAGGCCTAAACAAGAAACTCAATATTTCACTTACAATATCATGATGTATGAGGTGTGATACGATGTGAATGCAATGTCAGGTAATCGTGATGCATATCAATCATATATTACATGTCCACTAATCAACTTAGTCCGAAATCCATGGAAATCTCAATTAGATCATGCATCCGCCGAAAATGATCTCGACAATATCACACGTTGAAATATAACATGGACCGCTGAAATGATCTTGGCAAATATTATACGTCAGAAATGACCTTGGCCATCGAAACATTACCTCGACAATATCATGATTGATAGAAACCTCATCCAAAAGTATCAATATCTCTCTCAATAACCTCAACCAGTTGAGACCTTGATCCTAAATATTATCAATATCTCTATTTTATATTATTTTCACCATCCAATGCAAATAAGCAAATACATAAATAAAAGATAAGTGAATGAGATATAGATCACATGATGCCACAACATATAGATCAATGAAATGCTACTCAGTATAGCTCAATAGAAATATATTCATTATAGCTCAACAAAAAAATATTCAATATAGCTCAATAGTAAATGATACTCAATACAACTCAACAATTACACCATCATTCATCAAGAATCCACTCATAAAGCCCATGTTTGTGGACATCTTTTTTTATCAAGTTGTTGGATTATAGTTACAAATTGTTGGGCAATTTATATAGGACATAGGAATGTAGCAACTTGGACATTGTTGTTTGAAGAATCAGCAATAGACCTTCCAAATTCTCTCCATTGGGGATAGGAACCAATCCCATTAAAATCACGGGACCCAAGAATTGAAGAATTCCTGGCATAGGGAAAAGGCGAGGGATCAAATGCCGACGTAGAACAAAGAAAATGCTTCTACAAACCTTGAAATTATTTAATTATATTAAATATCATGGGGGAAGAGGATAAACCATATCTATCTCAAATGTAGGTTGTCCCAGTTGTGAAAACTAACAGATGTAATAATTTTAATTGACCTAGGCTATAACTACTTCATCGCCAAAATTTACAAGGAGGAAAATGCAAGCAAATTACTATAACAGGGATCGTGGTTCATCAATGATTTTTTTCTCTCCAAAAAACGTTGGCATCCAAATATTGTGGCATCAAATGTTATGAAGACACACTTTGCCATTTGGGTTCGCTTGTCGAAATTGCCTATGGAGTTCTACGACATACAAATCTTACCAGTGTAGGGAGGAAGATAGGTAAATTGGTGAAGACAGATATCTGTATGTTAGCGACACCACGAGAACGCTACGCTCGCATTTGTGGGGAGGTGCAGATTGGGGTTCCAGCAGTAAAATTTGTCAAGATTGGAAACCACAAACAATTGATACTATGTGAAGGCATATATATCATATGTTAGTGGTATGGGGTTCTGGGTCACACTAGCCTCTCTTGCATTACAAATAGACTAACTCAACCCTCCATGCAAGATGCCATTAAAAACACCATGAAGGCCAATAGCAATACAAAGGCCAACAGCATGGAAGCAGAAGAGGAATAGAAAGTGGTAGAATTAAAGAAAAAAATAAAGGAACATGACAAAAAGACCACAACAGCTTATGCATCAGCAACAAGAATCAGATATCAATGTAAAAATTTTTCATGCTGATATAGGTAATTTTCTCGAATTATAAACTCTTAGATACAAAAAAGTACTGCATATATGCCAGAATCGAAAAGGGTTAACACATCGATCTAAACATACACTCTGTATTAGTCATAGTACCCTCCACCACAATGAATTTGAAATACATCACTAATAACATCGCTACTACTGACGTGGAGCAAACACGCAAAATCATTAAAATTAAACACCTTGCCTCTTTGTCATCCAACATTTCCACCACTCAGATATGATAGTTAAAAATAATCCTAAAATGTTTCCTACAAAACCTAGCTAGGTTTAATTATAGTAAATGACAGCGAAATAGACCCCACCACAAATATCTTCATATCCACAAATAACTTAGATATGGAAATGGATAATTCTACCCCCCACTATCTTAACCGTTACAGTTGACCCACCTGTTGATGCCAACGTGGATAAGTTCTACTCCACACAACCTCATAGCTATGATACAACTCTTGATGTTAAATTAACTGAACTAATCATCTCGCTCCAGTCGGCTTCACAATCTAGGAAAATGATTTTCGGTGACTCCATGTCTCTGAAAATGACATTAAACACTCTTGTTAAATCTCTTTTATTCTAAGAAGTACCTTACTAAAAAAAGATATTCATGCCCAACCAAAAATATCTATAAATATATTTGGCCTTCCTAATAATGCCAAGAGTTACAACCATGATTGACCCTTTTTTACAAGCAAACTCAGCTTCCTCAAACTCTCATGAATTCAACACCCATTCGACCACTGCTCCAAGCCCTTTTAGTGAACATAGGGGAGAATACCTCTATACGACACCAACTCCAGCCCCCAATAATACACCTCATTTCTGGCTGAAAATGAGCATGCAACCCATACTCTATCATTCAGCATGGAGATAGAGGGGAGGGAAGTGGTGGTCTTAGTTTAAAATCTGAGCGTTCTTGGCACAAGTGGTTTCGGAAGGGATGCGACTAACAATCAATACCTACAATAACTATATGTGGATAATCATAATGTTACAACCCCCACTAAATCTCCTTGTCCCTCAACTCTCCTTTTACGACATGCTAACCTCGGAGCTCTCTCTATTCAACCCCCTTACGCAGATCCCAAGCTTAGAAACCCCACTCTTCCTGTCATTTATGTCCCAATATCATGTCCCAGAAGTGATTCTTCACAGCTAGATCCCAAATCCTTATCGGGGGAACTTCGCACCTCAAACCAATGAGGATCCAATAAATGTGGGAATGGGTCTACACCACCTCAACCCCCAACAACATAGTGACAACCTCATAGGTATGACCTCGAACACATACATCCTTCCTCCCCAAGTAGTGCCAGAGCAAGATCAACATGTAGATCTGAATGAGTTAGAAGACGCAGTAGGACTAATTAGACAAACATGGACAAAGATAAGAGTATTGAAAGATATCAAAATCATGATAGAGAGATATGTCAAAAAACACATCCTTGTCTGTCCGCTAACACTACCAAAAAGCTCTATAGATATAAGAACACCATTCAACCTCGAGATAAGGAACTATGTAGTTATTCTGAACCCCACCCTAGTCTATAGAAATCCCCTCCAAATGAAAAGAAACTCTTACCAAGCTACCCTCGAATAATGAACGTCTAATGAACCTAATTGTCTGGAACTATAAAGGAGAAAGTGTGGTGGACTTTTGCTGAAATTTCAGAGCTCTCTTAGATTAACATAGAAAACCCTTAGTTGTACTAGTTGAAACCAAAATGAGTGACCACCAACCTCTCTTAGAAATCTTTCCCTTCACACGAATGATCGAATTCCTTGCTGAGGATAGTCTAGTGGATTCTTCACGCTTTGAGATGAATCTATCCTAGAGATGGATGATATCACCACCACTAGATAGGAAATACACGCCATTATTAAGGTATGTAGTTAAATTTCTTTTGGATTTTCAGTTGTATATATGCAAGTAATTTAATGCAAAATAGATATATATTATGGTAAAATTTAAAATCAATAAAAGACAAGATTAATGGTAAATGACTTCTTGGAGGAGACTTTAACAAAATCCTCTACAAGTCTAAATAAAAGGAGATAAGTCCATCACTAGCTCCCAATCCAATAAGTTCTGGCAAACAATAAATTACTGTGAATTAATTGATATAGGCTTTAAGGGTAACAAGTAAACGTGGCTAAATAAACGTTTTAAACAGAAATCTTCTCTAATCCTTGAAAGACTAGACCAATTCTTAGCTAATGATGAATGGCTTCACAGTTTTCCAGATGCTCAAGTACACATCTACCATGAATGTACTATGATCACTATCCTCTATTACAGACCCTATTAAAAAAGTCTTTCCAGCATAAAGAAAAAAATATTCACATTCAAAACCATGCGGTTGTCCCATCTCGACTTGGAGAAAATAGTCTTTGACTCATGGGGGGCCTAAAAACTTCGTCCAATTCATACTTCAGTTCACTAATAGAGTACTAAAGTGAAACACAAATACCTTCAAAAATATTTTTCATAAAAATCAAAAGCTCCTCTGCCACATATCTGACATACAAAAATTCCTAAACTACCCTTATAGCCCTTTACTCCAATCACTTGAGCAAAGGCTCCTCAAAGAATATATAACTCAATTTTACGGTTAGAGGAAGAATTTTAGAAGCTTAAATTGCGAGTCAACTAGCTCAACAATGGAGATAGAAACACACGTTTTTTTCACACCACTTTTCCAAATCGCAAAAGAAGATATAGAATAGTAGCTCTACAAGACGAGAATGGTTCTTGGGAGTATAAAATGAAAAATATCCTAACAAAAACCTACACTTTCTGCAAGGATCTTTTCTGAATGAGGGCTATCAAATGTAGGAAAGACTCCACCAATAACTCCTCGACAAATAACGTACATTCCAACACCTAGACAACATACTATACCCAGATGAAATCTGGTCGGCAGTGGCTTCTTTCCATCCCTTGAACTCCCTGGGCTGAATGGGCTCCACCTTTTCTTCTTCCAAAGATATTGGAATGAAATTGACCTATCAATGATAAATCTTTGTGCCATGGCTTTTGGTGGGGAAAAAATTCCAAGTGAGATAACCAAGACCCATATATGCCTCATACCAAAGCTAAAATATGTTAGCACGCTAAGATACTACCAATCAATTAGCCTTTGTAACACCTCCTTTTAAAATTATTGCCAAGATAATAGCCCTTAGTTAAAAAAACTTTTATGGAGTCACTCATTGGACCCTGCCAATCGAGTTTCCTGTAGAATAGGCAAGCCATGAACAATAATCTAATTGTCCAAGAAACATTGAAATACTTCAGAAAATAAAGGGGCGTAAGGCAAACGTGCTTCTAAAAATTCAACTTGAAAAGACCTTCAATAAATTGGAACGGTCCTTTATATATAAAACCCTAATATTGTTCAAATTACCAATAAGAATGTTTTCCCTAATTATGTCTTATATCACTTCAAGTGAGACAATAAATTAGTAAATGGTACAAGAACTAATTTCTTAATCCGCCAAGAAGACCCTTTATCGTTTTATAGTTTTATCCTCTATATGAAAGTCCTATATAGAAGGATTAACTTAAAACAAGCCAAAAATGTTGGCAATCCATCAAGGCCTTCACTAGAAGCCCAACAATTTCACATCTCTTTTTGCTGACGACCTTGTACTAATGGCTAGAGCGGACTTAAGGAATTCCACCACCATAAAAACCATCCTTGACCAGTTCGGCGAGGATTTAGGTCAAACTATGAACTTTGCAAAATCCAAAATCATCTTTTTAAAAAATTGCTCGTCTGAAACTCAAAACCAAGTGGTGAAAACACTGCACATTAGGAGTGATACGTTTTTTGGGAGATATCTAGGATAACCAATTACCTAGAATAAATTGTTAGTTAAAGACCTCTAAAGTGTAGTGGACAACCTTCACTCTAAACTCGCGGGGTAGAGATCAAAATTTGTAAATACTGCAGGAAGAACAACCTTGACAAAAGCGTGCCAACATCCCCACGCATCTTATGTATATCATCAAATTTCCTAGCAACATTTCAAAAAATTCGACCAAATCTAGCGAAATTTCATATGGGGAAGTACTGTACAAAAAAGAAAACTCCACCTAATCAGCTAAGACAAAGTAACTTCTCCAAAATCGCATGGAGGAATATGGATTCAACAAACAAATTCACAATATTTAGCAATGCTCACAAAGCTGGCCTGGAGAGCCTTCAAAATCCCCACTCACTTAAAAGTACTCCTCGGGATCTTTAGACGAAAAAACAACCTTGAAACCTTATCATAGCACCACTTGGAAAAATCCTACTCTAGGTTAGAATATTTATGTTAAAAACTCTACATGGACATTAGGCAATGGGGAATCATGCCTCTTCTGGCTAGAAAGATGATTGCCAAACCATATATTGCTCAGACAATTAGGGGCGCTTGACAAGAGAAAATATGGACCTTAAAGTATGCCACATACTCCACAGGTCTATAGTATTTTAATGTGCATTTTCCTTTGCACTCCCTAAAAAAATAACCAACCTCATTCATAAAATATATATACCCTAATCCAATACTAGACAAGATGAACGAATTTGACGGCCAAAGTACTTTTCTCCGTTAATTAGCATACAAGACCATATAAGAAGTAAAGGACCTAATGCCTGATAACACTTTCAGTTGGATCTGGAATTTAGTGTGCCCGGAGAAGATCAAGTTCTTTCTTTGGCTTAGCCAAAACAATAGGCTACCTACAAAATCCTACTTACACTCTCTGGGGATGGGTGTAAACTTGTAAGGTCATACATGTAGAGCCGTAGAAACTTGTCGGTGCATCTTCTTGGAATGCACAAGGACTAACAACCTATGGGAACAACTAGGGGTACAAAAAAATTAGTCATATATATCAAAAATGACTTGAACATTAACTGATCAAAAGCCCTTCTACACCTAAATCTGAAAACGAGTAAAGTTGAATGGAAAATTGTCTTTCCTCTTATAATGTGACACATATGGCTAGTAAGGATTGAACAGGTTTATGGCCAGAAATGAATTAATGCAAAATACCTCACACAACTCAACCATACCTTAGAATACATATCACTCAAGGACTATGAACCAAAAGAATCATGATCAAGGCTGACCTTTGTACGATGGGGACCTCCTGGAATTGGATACAAACTCAATATAGATGGATCCGCCGCAATAACCACTTGTAATGGCAGAATAGCGGGAGTCATAAGAAATGTTAATGAAAATTGGATTATGGGCTTTATGGGACACATACTGGTTACAACAAACATCTAATTGGAATTACTGGCACTACTTACAAGACTGCAGATGACCAAAATGAGAAACTTAGAATTCTTAGAAATTAACACCGACTGTCAGGTACTATTGTATTTACTATCTAACAATCATCCTCATTATAAAAATATCATTCTTGATTATAAGGATCTAATTCAGTAGTTGAGGAATCTCCCAATTCTCTATAACTATCATGAAACCAACAGGGTGACAGATCAACTGAACAAGAAAGGTGCAAAGTTGACAATGACAAATAGTACAATGTTCTGTGAAGTTCCTCCCCTACCAACTTACCAAGCTCTTCAGGCAGATACGGATGGAACACTTTTTGTTAGGATGAAGTTTAAGAATCACAACACCCCCCCCCTTTTGTATCGTAGCCATTGTGCTCCTTCCTCCCTAGTTGTAGTACTACTATAAGTGAATCTGCCATCATTGTGTATTGAAGCATATTAATATATTAATATAATATTTTTTTTGCTACAAAAAAAATCCACTCACAACATGTGAATCATGTTCCATGTACGAATTTTCACCTTAAAACATCAAGTATTACATCACTATTGATGCCTCATCTCACTTCACAATATATTTCATATAATTTGCACATTTCAATCAATTCACATTTAATTTCAAGCAACCAATTAGGAAATACAAGGTTCAACAAACTTAACATAATTTAAAATTATACTTAGCCAACACGCTCAATCCAATATCGAAGCCTTCTCTTCTGGATTGTACTCCAAAGCACCACAATATATTCAGAAATGAATTCATAATTACAATTCGAAGTTAATGACACTAAAATTGAGTAATCTCGGAAAGAAGGGTAAAATTGTCTAAAATTTAATACCAAAAAAAATGGTCAAAAATTTAGAAACTTTTACATAAAGATGTTCCTCAAAGTTTTAGGAATCTAACGGCAAAAATAATTTCAAAAACGAGTTGAAATGAGTCCACAATCATCAATTTTATTTTAAAAAATCAAGTTCATGAAATTCCTTAATTCTGCAATTAAAATCCCTAATTATGATGTTAAAATCATGATTAATCAAGAAAAATTAAAGAAAAAAGAGTTGAAAATAATTTACCCAAATGATTTTCCTCAAAAAACTCTTGTAAAATCTCCCAAACTCGAGCTTGAAAAGTCTGAAAATGGTTAAAAAAAATGATAAAACTCAACGTTTAATGAAATGTCACTGTTCTAGGTACTAAATGTACTCTGCGACATGGAGAGTGGATCGTGAACACGAAGGTTAACGAGATTAACTCTCCGTGAATGCAAACCTTATTCCAGGAATGCAAAGCTCAACAAACTTGTACACTGCAAACTCGGTTGAAGGGTTGCAGACGTGAAGTGATAGATCTTGGACACTAGATATCAATAATTGCTTCAATAGAAAATTCATAGAATGGACCCTTAAAATTCGTTTGGAATTTGGTACATATGATACTATTTGAATCAATTACACATGATACTATTTGAATCAATTACACATGATACTATTAAAAGGAGTAAAATAATAATTTTATTCAAAATAACAAAAATAACCTTCATGGTCATTGCACTTGCGTTCCTTTGCTCTTTATCTTGTGTTTAGTATTTGCTTGCTGGATGCCATGTTGTTGGTATTCACCTTTGCTTCTATACTTGTATAGGTTGTGAGCTCGATCCTTCATGATTTCCTCCATTCTAAATAATTCAAGTTTTAGACTTGAGAGGTAGTAGCTAGTTCTTGTAGTGGACCCTTAAGACTTTTACTTATGTTGTGTTTGTTCTATTTGAGAATCAAGGACAATTAACACTTGTTTCTCTTTGAACTTTTTGCCCTTCATTAAAATACTCTTTTTTAGACAAAATTTTTGACAACCCATCACTTTATTCTTGCATATACCTATGTTTCAAACATCATTTTTATATGTGAGAAGTATATTAGGGTAATAAGAGACCTTTAGTACTTAACTGAGTTCAAAACTTTTCTATAAATTGAGTTTCTAGTGTTAGATTATATAAGGTTTAACTTTAAATGATCATAAATCTTAGCACACATATAATTAGATGTATCATAACCTACCAAATTAAAGTTTTTTGAATTAGCTTTTCAATGCAACTGATTTCACCTCATTTATGGTTCGGAGTAAAAAGTTATGACCGTTTTAATGAAGACTGCCAGAGCAGAGTTGAACTACGAAACCTACATACGGTGCTGGTTTGAGTTGCGACTCATACTGTCAACTTGTTGAAAAATTTTAAAAAATTCATTTTCTGGTCCTAGAGTTGACGGACCCAACTCTAGGTCGTAGAATATTCTACGGGTCGTAGATTGGGCTTATGAAATTGATCTAGAGACCTTGAAATTTGCCCAAAAGTTTATGGAATAAGTCCTATGGGCCATGGAAGTTTCTACAGATTATAGGTGATCCCGTAGACAAATTTGATAGGTTTATACGAAAGTTTATTTTGGTCTTTTTCCACCTTTTTAAAACCTAAACTTGACATTTTTACTACTAAATAAATCCCTAAACATATCAGTTCAACCTTTTTATATTAAAAACACCTACTCCAACTTAGAGCAAGGTTTCGAGGAAGAAAAAGGCTAGGGTTTGAAGATAATCTTGCGAGCTTTTCCAAGTTGTTCCAAGACTCAAAATTTTTAGGTATGTAAGGCTAATGAAAACATGGAATATGTTATTCCATGTGCCCCATAACCCGTATTAATGGAGTTGTGAATGAATTAAGTCTCGCATGAATATTTCTCTAAAATCATAATATATTCCGATGTGATCTTGCATGAATTACTGTTTTATGAATTAAATACTTGAAATAGATGATTTTGCCTTACTACATGAACTCTAGCATGAATTCTTGTTATTTTTATTTCACTTAAATGGGTATGCATGAGTATGATTTGAGCCTAAAGAGTCTATGAAGTCCTAAATGCTTTAACTCTATTTTTGTTTTCTTAAATGTTATGAGTTAGAATGATGCATCATAAAGTATTTATGAGGCAAGAATTGAACCTTAAAAAGATGTAATCAACGAGTTGATAGTTATGAATTAAGTTGACAAATATCCAATGAGACTAGATGAATGAGTTAAAGAAATATCCAATGAGACTAGATGAATGAGTTAACTATAGGATTGATGTCTTATGAGAAGAATGAATCTAATTGAGAGGAGCACTTAACACCAAATTGAGTAAGAGTAAGTCTAACTCGAACTCAACAACTACTAGCAGGCATAGGAGAGGATTGAACCGTAAAATCGGATGTTTCCTATTGTCCCAAGAAGAGGAATTGATGTTATTGATTTTGGATCTACTGATGGGATGTCCAATACCCTGACAAGGTATTGGATGGATATAGCAATGACATCGCTTCGTTGTATTATCACCGGCTCATAAGTGATAGTTGTCGGTCAGAAAACTCCTAAATAGGCCTTGATAGTACTTTGACTAGATTGGACTAGATAGTCTTATGAGTGGTCGTTGTCTAAACTGCATTCTCACTTTAGACTCTTGATTTGTTGATTGAATTTCCTACTCCTTGAGTTGAGCTATTTGATTTGATGTTATTCTTCTTTTGCATGCTTCTTTTGTCATTTTACATATTCGTACATCCCACGTATGAACGTCCATTTGGGCCTGCATCTTTTCATGATGCAGAGATAGGTACTAGCGATCATCAACAAGTGTCCCGTTGAGGACCTATTTGCTTTCAACTAATTGGTGAACCCTCCCCTATTTTCGAAGGATATCATTTTTTTTAGCTTTGAGTTTAAACTTATTTTATTCTAATTTGAGGTAGACATAGTTCCGTCATTGGCACCATTTAGTCATATGTTTTAGAGGCTTTATAGACTAGATTGTTGAGTTGTTATTGGATTATGTGTTTGGCTGGTTTCTTTCACACTAGTTTTACTTAGTTGATGGATAGACTGTTTGGACTTTGGCCTTTGATTATTGATTTGTTACTGCTTTTCATTTAGTATTTCTCAATCATTGATGTCTTCCACTTTTAGTTATGATTGAATAAATGTGATGAGGTTAAGTAATTTGCTTAGAGGCTAGTAATAGTCTCTGAGTGCCCGCCACACTAAGGGTACCCTCTCGGGACATGACAAAATCATCTTTTCACTATTTTTATTAATTTATTTTTTAATCTTTATTTATTCGATTTCAAGATTCATATTTGGATTAGAATTTTTTTATATTTAAAATATATTTTTGATTCAGAACTATTATACTTGTATATCTATCCTTGTATAAATATTTAGAATTCATATAGATAGAAAATTTCAATGTTGTTTGTAGCTATGGAAAAGATCATCTTTGACTTTGTAATTTAGAGCATATGTATTCAATCTTCTAACAAATATTGCATATTTATCCGTTTTGTTAGCATATCTATATGTACTTAATTGACAAAAAATTATAATTTATTAACTTTTAAAAAAAATTTAAACATATCACATGACTTCAAAAATTTATCTCAGGGCTTTTTTACTCCTCTAGACCTCATCCAAATACAAAAGTAATTTATTTCCTCATCTCCTCAATCATAAAATGGATTTAGATCGGGTTTGAATAGAAAAAGGATCGAATTTTTTTAATTGGGCAGGGCCTTGGTCCGTAAACAGACCACATGAGTAATTTTTTAAGCCATACGACAATTTTGAAATTTGAATTTCAGTATTAAGATTTTTCTAAATTCAATTAATTAACGAATAGAATAAATAATAATTATTGTTAAACAATAGGGGCATATATGAACTATTTATTAACGACATAGATATACACTATTTTTTTAATGAGGGATATATCTTCTGAATCGCAAAAGTTAAATGATCTATTTAGCCCTTTGCCCTTTTAACTATTACTTTGGCATGTTTAGTTTTATTGCCCATCCTTTAATTTTGGGAATCTTATATTGTGTTAGTAATATTTTGGTTGTTTAGTTGTCCCATCAATATGATAATTATACATATTACCGTTTGTTGATTGCATTTTTGAAGTCACGTCCATGCATATATGATTTTTTTTTACTAGAAATTTTTACGAGTTGTGCCACCTATAACGGCTAGTTTATACAAACGTTAAAATTTGACGGATCAAATCAAAATAATTTATTATTTTTATGGATCAGAAAATAATTAGTTCAGCCTTTCAGTACATGAGTTGCGGGCCTTGCCTGGTCAGTCCACATTTTTATAAATATTTTTTAATAAATTTTTATATTAAATTATAATTTGAAACATTAAAATAAATAGCAGCGTAGCAATATTACATGGTACTGGTTTAGTGTATGTCACGTTAATATTATTAAATTGAATAGTACAAATATTTGAAAAATATTTCTAAGGACCTTCATATTTTTAAAATAATATTAATTTAGTATATGTGTATTGAAAACTATCTCTACTTGTGTGATACTTTTATACGACCTTTGAGATAGAAACATAAAATTAATTTGTTCAGAGAAAATTCAAAAAAATATAGTTATTTAAAAATTAAACAATTATTTGTAATAAGGTAGACATTTCAATAATAAATACTATTAATTCAAATTTGATGTAAGAAATGAAATGCATTAGTTACAATCAAGACAAATCATCGATTATCACTGTCAACCTTTTTTTTCTATTTTTTCCAAAAATAAAAACAACGTTATTAAATAAATGATTTAGATATAAAGATAAAGACAAAATATAATAATATGAGGAAAAAAAATTAAACAACGTGAGATGTATAGAGGTAAAAATTTCAAAAGAAAAAAACTATATGTAAAATAACAATATAATCTTCTTCAACTTTTTGTTTATTTATTTATAAAGGTTGTAAAATAGCAATATAATCTTCTTCAACTTTTTGTTTATTTATTTATAAAGGTCTTATATATACAGATTCTATCACTAATTAGAACTCATGCTAAATTAGGATTTTTTTAGCAACTGAAAAATTTAGGAGTCTTTCCACGATAAGAAATTTATATTTTTATCACTTTTTTTCATATATTTTAGAAGTTAATATTATAAGTATGTATATAATTAAATTATTTTTAAGGTAATAAATTTTTAAAGGAACTTTTGACCTTCTTTTTAGTATTTTTGGACATTTTTTGAATTTTTTTTTGCCTATTTTTATGACAAAATTTTCAAAGACTTTTTACCTATTATTTGAAAAGTTTTTGACTATTTTTTTTTTGACTAAGTCTATTAAATAATTCTACACTTAACTATCATTATTTCCATACAAATACTACTCCTAAATTCTAGGATTTTGAACTTAAATAGAAGGGTAAATCCTCAAATTGGACCCTTAACTTGGCACCATTTTGTAAGTTGGAACTTAAACTTTCGTAGTGCACAAATAGGACTCTCAACTTGGCAATTCCTGAACAAGTAAGCACAGACCAGTCGCTGACGTGGCGCGTGAGATGCAATCGCGATGACGTATTTTTTCAGCCAATACTGAGATGCTACGCGTCCACGTGAGCGTAAAGTGTACACGTCATATTTCATAATTTTACATGTGGCATTCCTAAAAAAATAAAAAAAATAAATAATTTTTACAAAAAAATTACAATTTTTTTTTAAAAAAACATTTTTTACATAAATTAAAAAAATTAATTTTTTACATAAATTACAAAAAATTACAATAAAATTTTTAAACATTTTAAATTTTTTACATAAATTATTAAAATAATTAAAAATTTAATTTTTTTTACATAAAGTACAAAATTTTTTTAAAAAGTTTTA
>JAOTQJ010052648.1:0-14347 GCA_025642045.1 Solanum sejunctum
CTACGGGCATAAACGCAGCCCGCGAAGGGAGGGGGTTAGTATGAAATACGTACCAAGTATGTAAAGCGGAAAGTACAAAATGTAAGGAAGAGTAATACTCCGAATAAGAAAATATAGAAGTCAAACCTATATGGGAACATCAAAATATTTATTTATTCAAACATCAAAATAATGCGCATCAGACGGGAACGATGGCGACCTCCAAACTCGTTCCATACCACAGCATAACACTAGAAGTTTCAAATCTCCAACACAAATCCCAACTGTAACGTAGGTAAGCCGAAGCGAACAATGGCCAAGTACTCACGGCATAAGATAGGTGAACCAGGGCAAAGCGCTAAGCATTTATGTATATAATGCATAAAGGTCATCATGCCCGTTTATGAAGCTGAGGCGATAGTGCCACGTGCTCCCGTGTTCCAGGGTGAACTGGGCCTAGCACTGACACGTCATGATGCTATCCCAAGCCCAGCTTCTTATGTCTCTAAGCTAAGCAAAGGCGGCCAATAGGCAAACCGACCTGCCATATCCAACCTACTTCAGAATATATATACATATATACCTATAATCATATATGCACATGAAATAACTAGCCCAGGAACCGGTGAATGAGGCCAAATGAGCACGAATAGAGTCATGAGAATCATATGCACAAAAATGGTTTCAAACACTTAGCAATATGCAAAATGTTCACTTTTGAAATCAAGTAACTTTTTTTGAGATTTTTGCCAAAATTGCTCAAATTCACATTTAGAGGGAATTTCATAACGAATTGAACTTATAGCTGTTCAACTCACTAATTCTAGTCAAATGAACACTATTCATGGTTTCAAAACTCAAAAAGTTAAGATGAAGTAAATTTATCGTAAGATTGGTCAAAAATGATCATAGATTATTTTCAGACCCAACTTGTAAAAGAAAGGGACTTTTCAATTGTACAACGTTGAATAAGCTTACTAATTCATTCCGTCGGGTAGGAAATCTTTACATACCTCAATTTCTCTTGCTGACTAGCTCCAATGTAAGCTCAATCCAAACTTAGACTTTCGGACGTTCAATGTCTACACAATTACAATAATGCCAACAATTAATATTTATTTCGTGCCCTTATTCCTAAATTTTTAGTTCTCAATTTATAAAAATTTTGGCAGCATTTACCCTTAAAATACACCGCCCCGATAATTCAACTCGGCTCAAATAATCAATCAACAACAACAACAATAACCCATAATATCAACAAACCTTTTCCAATACCACCACAACATCAAAACGCCACAAATAGCTATTGCGACGTAAATAGCAAAACAAGGAAGCAGTGAATCAAACTCATATCTATCATATTCAAGCCCTCCGATATAATCCAAAAACCACAATACATCATCCTAACGACTACGCAACCCCCCAATGCTAAAACATAACTTTATACCTTCAACGGGACTCCAATTAAAGCTAACATTCATATAATCATTTGAATCATTTTCTAACACTTCTTTTTACCCCATAAAGACTATTTCCATGACAAATAAGCACAAATACATGATAATAATTCAATATATAGCCATATGGAAATTTGTTCCCAATTTGATTACAAATTAAAAATTCGTAATTTCATTAACAACCAATCCTATTTTTGCCTTTTACCTTCATTCTAATACATTCCTAACACCTTCATAACCTTTAATTAACATAAACAAAGATAAAAATTAACATACCTTGCAATCCTTCACTACACCCAAAACCTTAGTAGCCGCTAAACTATGCGTTTTCTTGACCAACCAACGCCACCACGCTACTTAGGGGCTTTAATATACCGAGCTTGAAGCATCAAATAATCAAAAACATGAAAAATGGAATTTTTTTGAAACCACTGTAGCACCCGAGAGGGTCTTCAACTTACTCAATATTTTGTTTCTTCAAATATGGCTAAGTATGGACTTGATGATCTTATACAAGGTATAGGCTTCTATATATAGACAATAAGTATACCACTTGGACCAATCAAAAGATTACATATCCATTTTGACCCCACCTCAAATTATCCTTAAGGACCAAACTTAGAAAAAATTTTGCATTTGGTCCCAAACTTTATTAAATCGAACCAAATAAGGACTTTTGTGGTTTAAGTTAAGTTAGGGGTCCTAACGTAGATGATCCCCAACTATGGTGCGGGTATTTTATCCCTTATATATAGACAATATTCATAGAACACTTCCCAAGGGAAACAAGCCCCTCGCTCAGCCTAGACTAACTAAGACAAGAGTGAGGGGATGGCGGGTATATATATCAGAGTCTACCATTTGTCGAATGCTATTTGAAAAAAATTCCCTTCCTTTAGATCCACCACAGAGTTTGACTACAGGAATAGGTAGACGAGGGACCCACCTATGATAAAAAATCTAGAGCCATAAGCCACTTTGATAAGACAGGTGGTTGGGTATATTGTTGAACAAGGTTTCTAATCGGCATGGATTGCTACTAACTCAGAGCCTATCGTTAAGGCTTCACTCAGTTTTACTACCAAGTTTTGGTGGTTCATTCATGAATCCAACTGACATTTCCTAAAAATACACTAACATGGGAACATGTAATTTTAGTTTCTAGCATCTTAGCTAGTTGTGATATGGACTGGGCCTACCTTATCATTGAGCAGATTCATAAGGCCGTACTAAAGAGGTCCACCTCTATCGTATTCCTATGTTTGATATACTTGCTCTATTTAGAGTCTATGATGGAGATATTACATAAATGGAACCAGTTAATTGAGGCCCACCGTACTTTGGATCCCAACCTGATCAAGGATGATGAGAACCCAGTAGCACTCTTGTAAGAATAGCCTCTACCTATGCCTGAGATGTTCACCCCAGCACCACTACCTTAGGGTTTATGGACTGACACCACTACTACTTTTGCAACTGAGGAGAGGCCTCGTAGCCGTAGGTAGATAAGGAGAGGGGGCCAGCTACTTCTGTTCCTACACCATAGGCCCCAACACCAAAGGCTACCTCTGTGGGCATGGTACACATTTCTGCCGCATCTATGTAGGCCCTAGAGTAGATTATATCATATGTTGAGTCACAGTTGACTCAGATTGTTCATTAGATCAGGCCGTGGGTTCGATAAGCCATTTTAGACTAGGCAGGTTGGATGCAGGCATTCACAGTTGCTATTATTTAGGATTGTATTTCCACCATGGATGCTCACATTGATGACTTCGAGAACAAGGTACAACAGAGATTTAGTAAGGGTCGACTATTAAATTTGTTAGCTGTTCAGATGGAGATCCACTAGCTTCGAGCTAACATGATGGCAACACTTGTAACACTAATTGCACTATTAGCAACTATACCCCCAGTGCCGGTGGTTGACCTTTCTGCTTCTGAGGAGCCTATTCAATCTTCCCACTGGAAGAGACCTTACCTGGACGATAATCTCGAAGCTACACAACTTTTTGCGGGGATGATGAGTAAGAGGAGCTTGACCTTCTTATGTGGATATACAAATGAGAGGTGGAGATACAGCGAGCTCAACAATTAGAATAAGTGAGAGGTGCTGGCCCTCAAGATAGAGCACTATTGCTGAGGAGACCCCGCAGGAGGAAGGTGGTCAGACTCAGCGACACACTGGCGCTTAGGCACCCAAGTATGTTTTTTTAACCTCTATATGCTTTATTTTGCTTTGAATTTGTGCATTGGGGACAATGCACATCTCTTTTTATAGAGTGTAGGTAGTTATGGGCCTCATTGAAGTCTGAGTAGCCTGGATCCATAGCTATCCTAATTTTTTACTCTCAAGGTTTTCTTACCTTTGTTCTTTTTCCCCATGGATGTTTGCTTTCTGTTGAACTAGTATGTTTAGGATGTTTAGAGAGTACTTGTAGCATAAAGTACCAATATTTGTGGCATATAAGATGTTTTTGTGTTTTGTTTGAAAAATGATAACCACCAAAAATTTAGATTAATAGATAGATAGCAACCATGCATGTTTAGGTCTGTGACAATATTTGTTCTAATAAGTGAGGACAAATGAGATAAAAAGAATAATCTAAGAGTCTTTTGTTGATGATGTATACAATGCCATGTAATTATGAGCTTAATTTGCTAGATTCATGTGTTTTGTGCTATTTCAAAACTTGCCCAGTTACTCTAAGTTAGATTGTAGATTAATTGGAATAGGAAAGCATCTTAGGCCATTATTCTTCATAGTCCACTTAGCCTAAAATTACCAACCAAAAATATGATAGAATCCCTTGTTCCTAATGTTTGAGCCTAACATATACCTATTTTTTGAAAGCACATGATTAACCTAGCCTTGTTTGTTGTAAAATCCTGAAATTGTCCTTGGTCCTTCTTTGAACATTGTGCATCGTGACTGAGGCAAAAAGCCTAAGTTGAGGGTGGCTACCAAAAGTTGCCCTAGTTCTGAGGACGGATATTGTGCACCTCAATACAGGCCAAAATCCTAAGTTAGGGTGACTGGTGTAAGGTTGAAACACACAAATAAGAGGGAGAGTTAGTGATATAGAAGAAAAAATGAAAAAATCATGTACTAGATGCAAGTAAAATAAGTGATGCCTTAGTTGTGAGCTAAAAAGCAAAATGAAGTGTGGAAACAAGGCAAAAAGCTTAAAAATAAAAAGAAAGCACACAGAAAAGCTTAAAAATATGAAAAAGGGAGAATAAGGTCAAAATAACATAGTTGGTAGGGCATAGCTATAGAAAAAATATGGTGTCAATGCCTTTAGTCACTATGTTCCCATAATATCATACCAAAGTCCCCCCCCTCCCCGAGCCTGTGTTACAAGACTATGAAGTCCTATAGTGATCCTAGTCTAGTTAGTTGAAGGTCTTAATCATAAGTATAGGAGCAAGCCTATAGTATTAGACATGATGCATGAATATCCTTTATGAGAGTGAGTGACTTTGCACAGTCCCCAGGTTATACAAGGAAACATCATTGAGTGTCAAATATGAGAGTTCTTTCTGTGAGTACACTTATATTGCATTGTTAGCACTAGACTTCTTTAATGATTGTGGATTGTTGATAATACCTTGCTTGTCATAGTTGTGTTGTCACATGCACCAAGGTGTATTCGTTTGCTAGATAGCTATGTGATCCTATTTTGAAAAGTTGGTGTGGGTGTTTGAGTTTGATATTTATGAGATGTATGCCATAAGGTTGAGGTCTGTGTGTTACTATATTATCTATGCACATTGAGTCCATCACTTGAGAACATGCAAAAATTTTATGTAAGGGTATTGATGTGCCGCCAAAATACAACACTTTTGATGCTTAAAACTTGAAATTTTGTTTGTTGCTAAGGCAATATTAGTTTTTTATGTGTTTTTGTGTTTATATTTGTAGGATTACAAGTTGGCCTTGATTTTGGGGAAAATTGCAGAGGTTGCTGATTTTAATAGTTTATGAGACCCTTTACGAGTCATAGATCATTCTACATGCCTTTGGGTGTTTTGCGAACAATTCCACTGAGGGGCTATTTTTTGAATATTATTCTAGAACATGTGGACGAGCCATAGAAGACTTTACGAATTACAGAACAAGTTTCATGCCTAAATGATCAATGATTGGGACTTTCTAAAGTTTTATTAGTAGACAAAACCCCCCTTTACGAATCATAAATTACTTTATGAGTCGTAGAGGGGTGTCATAGAGTAGCACTGCAAATTTGTAGCAGTTGAGTATGAGACCACAATTACGAGTCGTGGAATCCAATATGACCCTTAAACCCTTTCGTATGGCATGCCGACCAGCTATCCTGTTTTGTCTAGAACTTGTATTTTATTTATTATAAATAGATTTTAAGGGTACTTTTCAAAATTTTTTGCCTAATACTCAAAGAACTCAGTAATTAGAGAGAGAAAATTATAAGACCATATTGGAGAGTTTTTGAGAACACTTGTGTTTGAATTTCATATTTAAGCTTGTGATTTTTCTTGAAGATGGATTTGCTTGTTGTTAGTTCTATTGTGTAAGTGTTCAATTATATTTTCTCAATAAATAATTCTTGAATCTACACAAAGCATGAGTAGCTAAATCCACAACTAGGGTTGTGGGAACAATGAAGAACTAACAAAGTAAAACAGATAATTCACAATTCTTGGAAGGTGTATATGCACGTATTAATTAAATCTTCATTCTGCATATTTTCTAGTGGTGGCCAACATTAGAACCTGCCTAGAGTTACTAACTAGACAAAGATAGTAATGCATTGAAAAAGAGATTAACTTACAGGATTCGATTGCTATGTTCTCGTCTAATCAATAATGTTGTGCCAAGGGGAAGTTGTACTGGGACTAATAGATAAGGGTTAGTAATGCACACTATAGAGATGGGCAAAGTTACATAGTAAGATTCAGCTCTCACCTTTGATCAAATGGCTTGGTGAACATAACTTACCATCTTGTATGTTATACACTAGAAAAGAATTAGGTTATCTTGTGATTCTGTGTTGGGAAATCATGGGGAACAACATACCCCAATTTTTCTCCATATTTACTTCTCTCTTGTGATAGTTACTTTAGTTATATTTTCCATTGATTATTGCAAAATCTCACCCTTTGGGGAAGTAAGTTTGTTAACCATTCGAATTGCAATTAGTGAATTCTCTTGAGTCTACGTATTATCTGTAGGTTTGACCATAACCTTTGTTAGGTTCTATTTATTGACAGTGACAACTATATCCTTTGAAAAGGAGGTGTAACATAGGCGACATCAGCTTCCACTAACATTATGAGGATAAAGGCTAAGTTCTAATGGAATGAACAGGATCGAGCTAGGAAGAAGCTAGTTGACAAAACATTGGTGGTTGATATTGATGCCTATTAGCCCGGCACTGCTGAGCTAGCCCCGAGGAAGGTCTACCTTCTTCCTGTCCCTCATTATCCTCTTCTTTTACTCCACTCCTATCTACTGAGGCACAGGCTGAGCTCGATCTAAGGATGACCAACACACGATCACTAAGGCAACTAAGCATTGGACAATTCGACAAAGTGATTGACATTTTTCTACTCGAATTTGCTTTTTCATGCCCAAGTTGATTTAGATAGCTATAGCCAATGCATTAGCCCACATATTAAGGCTAAAAATAAGCTAAATGAGTTTAGTAAGACACACAAACTGAGGATAGAATGAGTTTGAGGTGATGCTTGAGGATCATGGAAAAGAGTTGGCTAGTTTGAAGGAGAGGGTGAATGATATAGAGATGAAAGAAGGTGGTGTGATGGCTCATCATCCATAAAACGTGACATTGAATTTTTGAAGATGTAGGTGGTATACTTGAAGTCCATAGACTTGAGTTTTTTCTAGGATGGATTGGAGATGCTACCTAGACTTGACATAAATATGGTTCCCAAAGATGTAATGGGTATTGATTCTCCGGGTGAAGGTGATCAACAAATTAATGTAGAAGGTAGCTCAAAGACCGATGAAGAAGACTTGGGAGTTAAGCCAAGACAAGCAGATCTTGAAGAATTAAAGTGGTTAGAAGATGATATCGTGGACACAGTAACAAAGGAGTCCCTCAAAGACACATCCATGATTGGCACTTCAGGTGTACATAAGCCCGAGCTCGTGAATCCGTTGATTGATTTGGAGAGCTCACCATAGGATATGGAATTTAATGCCCCTATTACTACTTCTTCAACTCAACTACTGATCCTACAGTAGGATTGACCATTTTGATGGGGATTCTATTACTCATTCCTTCCTTTTTACTCTTGTTTGATGTTGTTCTTGCACATTATGAACAATGTTTGTTTTTAAGAAAGGGTGAGCATTTGGAAGCCCCTATATTTGTTGATAATGATTATAAGTTGTTCTTATGTTTAGATAAGACAATTGTATTCTAATGTTTGTTGATAGAAATTTGAGATAATTTTTAATTTTTATTTGTAATAGTTATTTTATTTTGGTTTGTAATAGATTAGTAGTTATTTTAATTTTTGTCTTTTCTGAGTTGAATGGATGAATGTTGTGAATGATGTCTGTAAATTGTGGGAAACCCTAAGCATATACAAAGGCTGTCCAAATGCGAATATTGTGTCTCTATTCCTTAGCGATTCAAGTATTGATAGTCCATATCTTTGATTCGAATGGTGCCATGGATGAGGAACATGTACTAGTCAGTAAATTTGTAATACCCCGCAAGTTGTAAGATTGGATCAAGGCTAGAAATTTTATTTCTGGGAAAAATTTTTGCAATTCATATTTAGTAAGGATAAAACAAGGCTGGACATGGCTTTTCAAAGTACATTTGCCAAGGGTACTTTCCAAGAAGCCCTTCACGAGCTGTGGAATGTACCAATGGCCATGAAAGGGCTCGTGAAGGCTGCCTTAGGATAAAAAGGGGGTTGTACAGTGGAGGCTTTACACCACGTGCCGTGGTGCACTTCATGGTTGTGAAGTACTTTTCATGATGATGCCGATGTGTCCTTTCAAGGTTTGTTTAACTTAGGATAGTCCTTTAACCTCCCAAATCAGTTCTAAGCTCTACGTGCACTCTGTAACACTCAGCCTCTCATTTATTCATTCAAATACTTTTCGAATCCTCTTTTCTACCTCTAATCAGTGGATCTCCATAGAACCCTCAAGTACAACATAATTTCATCATCAAGCCTTCAATCCAAGCTTACATATGTGTATTATGGCCATTATAGATATAGTACATCAAGGTAAGTTCTAAAGAATTTCATTGGCTATGTTGTTCGCATGAACCAAAATAGTGCTCAACTTCAAATGGCCATATCTCTTAGCAGAAAAATAATCTGGTGACCCACCACCTACCAAATTGAAGTTATTTTAATTAGATTTCCAACGCATCCAATTTCACCCAATTCGGAACATAGAGCAATAAGTTATCCCGATTTTCATAAAACCTCTCAATGTAGGGTCTACGGGCTTTCACGAACCGTGAAAAGATTCATGGCTAGTTTAATCATCCATGGTATTTTCTGGATAAAATTTTAAGACTCATGTTATTGAGATATTTTTGATAATTTGGCCCATCCCTAAGGCTTTTTAAGTCCTCTATGCCCCCTCTTTCACACTCCTAAACTTCTCCTATGCTAATTCTAACACATCATTCAATCTTTACACTTAGTTTCTTTCGTTACTCGTAGAATTTCTCTACAAGTCACTCCTTTATAGGGCTGCAGCTAGGGATTGTTTTGTGGGCTGCTAAAATCAAGTTTAATTCATCTTAATCTTCCTAATTCTTTAAAGTATGTGTGGATTATTCATGATTCCCTTTCAATCATGAAGCCCCAAATTCTATGTCTTCAAACTTATGATTTCTAAGTGTGATTTGCAAACGAGTCTTTCAATTAGCATTGCAATTTATTGAAATTGAGCTATGAGATAATCTTAATTATTGATTTACTAATCATTTAAGCCTTATTATTATAATTTCTATGGATTTTATGAGAATTGAAAATGCATGACCCTTTTGGTGATGAATGTATGCATGGGTTATTTCAAGTATGATTATTATTGATTTCTTCATGGATTACAAATGTTTTATTCTTATTAACATGTTGTGAATGTGAATTTCATGTGCCCGTGCTTTACTCTCCCTTCTTATGCCATGATAATTCATGAACTAGGCTTATCTATGAGAATTTGGCTATGAATGATTGTCATGCTCATGATACACCTATATTTCATGGTCAAACTGATCATCAATAGTAAAAACCTAACCAAGGTTAGTGCTGAATCCCAATGGAATGCAAGACTTTGACATTCTTGGTTCATCAATAATCAACTCAAACATAAATAACTCAACTCTCAAGGAAGGGGGGAGGGGTTGTAGTGATTTGTAGAAATTTAAACTAAACTAATAAAAAGAAGAAACAATCAAATTGGAGAGCAATTTTGGTAGTTGTGTTCCCCATGATTCACTAACTGAAATACCCCAGATAACACAACAACAGTTGGGAAATTAAATGCAGGACTCTAATTTAGGAACTTCCATCCCTCTTCTGAAGGTGAAGGTCAAAATTCACTATAATACTTAGCTAGCTACCATAGATTACCAAATTAACCATTGCATATTTTCCTAGTCAACTTCTTCTCGGCAGGGTTTGGTTGAATAGACGATAACACATCAATCGAATTCTATTAACCATTCCCTTTTACTATTTATCACTAACTAGGCCGGTATCATGACACTAGGTGGGGTTTAATGTTGCCCAACATTGAATAACATGAATGAAGGGAAATGGATAATACGTGCAAATACCAAACTCAAGAAGTGTAAATAATTCAGGTTTTCCCTAGTTAGCTACTCATGGTTCCCACAACCCCAAGTTGTGGGTTTAGCTATTCATGACTTGGGAAAGCAAACAAACAATGAATAAAGAAAACATAGATGATAGCTTACCTAAGAAAAATGAAGAACAATAAAACCACATCTGCATTTAGAATGACTAGCTTGAATTAGGAAGTTGATCCACAAGTGAATCCAATCTCCAAATTTGAGTCTTCAAAGAATACCCTAAAAATCTACTCATTATTCTCTCTCAAAAACTATCTACAAAACTGAAAAACTATGAAACACTATGAAAGTTGCTTTCAAAAAACCTAGAATATATTTTTATACTCTTTACGAAGTAGTCCCTAAATTAAATGGAAAAACTAGTCAGAGTCAGAGATGGCTCGCAGTTATGACTCGTAATGTGCCCTACAAGTCGTAGTCGGGCTTTTGTGGTCAGCGTTTTGCATTTTGGACTTCACTTCCATGACAAACCTTTATGAGTCATACTCTGGTTTACGACATGTAGTGCCTTTTCATAATCCACACTTGCATTTCTTGATCTAGTCTTGATCAACACTATAATTTTCTATGAGGCCACCCTTGACGAGTCATAGAGGGACTACAACTCGTACCTAGGACTCGTATAGCTGAACTCCAAATTTTTTCAGACTTAGCTTTTAAACACAAGAACTTGATACGATACTATCTCTATGAATAGTAGGCTGGCTATGACCTGTATAGGTTCCCATATGGACTAAAAATAAGCAAAATCTGCAACTTTCCCTAAATTAAGCCAACCTATATTTTCTGCAAAAACAAACACAAAAACCATAAAAGTCACATTGAGAACACGCAAAATACTAGGTTTTAGACATAAAATATGTTGTATTTTGATAGCATATTAACACACTCAACTTAGAATTGTGGCATGTCCTTAAGCGATGACTCAATCTCTTTAGATAATAAAGCAACACATAGCAATTAACCCGATGGCATAGACTATACTCAAATCTAATTTAGGTACCCATAGCAACTTTTTCAAAATAAGATCATGTAGATATTTAGCAAACCATATCATACTGATACATTTGACAACATAACTATGACAAGCAAAGGGATAGCAACAATTTACAATCACTGAAATAGTAAAATGTTGACAATACAACACAAATGCCCTCACAAGAAAGAAGTCCCTTTTAACATTCAATGAAGATTTTAGCATTTAACCATGGGACATTGTAAGCATACTCACTCTCACAAATGATATTCATGCATGATGACCAATATCATAGGCTTGCCTGTATACTCATAGCCCAGACTGTTGACTAATTTGATTAGGATAACTTTAGGACTTTATAAGCTTGTAACGTAGGCTCATGGGGCTACTCTCCCTTCCTTTGCATTTTCAAGCTTTTTCACTTATTTTCTATTGATTATTTTCAACTTTTACTAAAGGCTCTTTTTTCTCTTTACTTCACTTCACATGGCAGCTAATAAAACCCTCTAAGGTTCTCAAAGGAAGCATGAATCTTGAAGGATAAGGTAAGTGGAAATATCCATGTATTTGTTATACTTATCCCATGATATACAAGAAGTATATGCTAGTTATACTTGTGAACAAAGGTCGGACAACATGTGCTTAGAAAGTTGCTGCATACTGGCCTTTTTCTTTAGTGACTTCTCTATGGATTGTAGGCTGGATTATGAAGAGAAGTTGTTTTTCCCAACATGGTTTAATTTATAGATATTAATCTAAGGTTTCTTCCCTAATTTTGTTTCACTTAACAACGGATTTTATTGTTCTATCTTAAGTGCGATTTTGATTGGGACTTAGGGGTTGATGGATGGAAGACTATTATATCACATTTTTCATAATTGTTTTGGTGTTGTCTGGGATTGTGTTAAAGATGTTTTAACGTGTAGATGTGTTGAGGATAGTTTGGTTAAAGTACGGATAGTTTTGAATTGTTGACGTCGAGATATAGGGAAATGGCATAAGGTTGTGCTACCTGATTGCATGTTATGTGAAATTGGTATGTGCTGTGAATTATGGACTGTTTCTAGAATGTTACAAAACTAAACTAGGTTGTATACACCATGTACATGGAATAGGTAATAGACATGTATGCTTAGGGTTGGAAGGTATGAAATAACGTCATTGGGTCGATGCTTATGGGTTGCTGCATCAAGTTTATTTTTACATTAGATTGGACTGCCAAGAGGTGTTTCTAAGCTGCTAATACCAGTGTTATTGCCTATCTATTATGGATAAATAATTATGGGAAAAGGAAGTTACTCCGAGGTAATAACAAGGTCATATTTCAAGGTATGTAAGGCTACTTTATTTCATATTACTTGGCATAAAATCTAGATTTTTCCTTGGCACAAGGCACTTTCCAACTCTGACACAACTCTTAACTGTTTATTCACTCTTTCACAAGTTCATATGCTCCCATACATAGTCACCTTCAAATCTGCATACATGGATACCAAGTTACATTGGTTCTTATTGCTAAATAAAGTTCACGAGTTGTTTTATCTCATACGCATTTGATTAGTTGTGTAATGTACTATTTTCATTGTTGTATTGCCTTGTATGATTATAAACATGTCACATAAAACATCTACAGACCTACATCTCTAATATTATGACCACAAACAGAATTATCTCAAAAGTAATTGAAAGATAAATTATATCGCTTATTGATGGGTGGTAACCCGAGGGGTGAAAGGATCCCCTAGCCAGGGTCGATCCTATCGTGGGGGGTAGCCCAAGGGGTGAAAAGAAGAGCCTAGCTAGGCCCGATCCTGATATAGATTTACTACTGATTAGCTGGTCATTTGTATTACATGTTGTGCATAGATTATACAGTAAATATAAAGTAATAAAAAGAACATAAAGTACATGATCCCTCAATATATCTGAAGGTGGTCTATTATCCTACCCCACTACATAGTTTCATTTGAGTTGTTACTTCATATATAGTATTTCCTACCTTATATATTCAGAACATTATCTCATACTGACGTCCCTTATGAGGGACCCCCATCTCATGCTTCAGGTACAGGTGCTAGTAGCGCTCCCCAGTAGGAGTACAGGATATCCTACTGTTGTTACCAAGCTCCCGGTTGCTTTGGAGCTTTGTGTGTCTAGAGCTTATATTTTTGTAACTAGTCAAGGCGGAGCCTGTTCTGACTCTTATCAGATACTTTTTCTTATCTAAAGGCTTTGTAAACTATGTAAATTAATGTGTGGCCATGTCTCATACTTTAGACAATGTGGCCCCAATGGCCTAGCCATATGCATTTCCTTTTTGCTAGTTATTACTGCTTACTTTCGAAAAGGCATGTTGAATGAAGAAATACCTTATAATATGTATAGAGAGAGCATGGATATATGTTGGTTCTCCAAAGCCTTATTGACAACAGGTACGATTTCACCTTTATGGAACTTTAGGCATGACAAAAGTGGTGTCAGAGCAGGTTATCTAGCATGTCTATAAAGCCATGTCTATGTAGAGTCTTGTTTATCGATGTGTTATGCACCACATTTATAAAAAAGAGGCTATGTGGAATTTAGGAGTTGTTATTTCTTTTCGTTCTTTACATAGTGCCATAGAAGTAATTGTAATAGGTGGATTGTGTCTAACCCTAAAATTATTTTGTACAGCAAATATGCAAGAAACTAGGAAAAACAAAGGTAAAGGGAAGGAAGCATAAGTGGTGGTTGGTACACCCAGTCGCGTGAGACAATGAAATGAGGCTCAAGATGAGTCTCTATCAAAAACATCTCCAACTCCTCCAGCTCCTGATGAACCAAGAAGTAGTGAAATTCCCCAAGAACCACCTACCAATGCTACCGTGCAGGATCTGAGAAATGCAATCCAACTATTGACTCGTATAGTTGCTGGCAAAGGTCAAAGACACAATGGTCCAGTTATATGTGACTTCCTTAATTTAGACCCTTCATCCATCACTAGATCAGAACATAATAAAGATACACAAAATATTATTGATCAGATTCAATGCACTTTAGATGTTATACATGTGAGTGGTATAGAAGCTGTCGAGTTAGCGACA